>PVIH01005208.1:0-127488 GCA_004025045.1 Sigmodon hispidus
CTCTTCTGGAGTTACCATGTTGTCCTTTGTAGTATTATGTAATTTTTTGCACTGACGTTTGCCCATGGCTTCAGTGGTTCACAATTAGATGGGTCCTGGTCAATTGTGGCACTCGGGTTTGTGTGCCTCCTGTCACCTTTCTGGTCAGGGTCTGATTCTGTCTTTCAGAGACCCCTGCAGTTGTTGGTTCGCTCAGTTCAAGGTCGTGGCAGGGTTTCCCTCAGCAGGAGCTGTGGATGTGGTCAGGGGCAGAGTTTACCTGCCCCTGCTCCAGAGTGCACTGGGATTCTGCAGACAGCACTTGGTCCGGGAGCGGAACCGGAAGCAGTGGGAGCTCAACTCTCCCTCCCAGTCTGGGATATAGGCGCTGAGGCCTCTTGCCCCCTCCTCACCTCTGGGCGGGGTCTGAATCTGCTCTTCACAGACCCCTGTAGTTGGTTAGCTCAGTTCGAGGTCCTGGCTGGCGGGGGTTTCCCTCAGCAGGAGCTGTGGATGTGGTCAGGGGCAGAGTTTGCCTGCCCCTGCTCCAGAGTGCACTGGGATTCTGCCGACAGCACTCGATTCCGGGAGCTATTTATGTTTATAGCTAATCAAGGACATTTTAATATTCCTCTTAAACTAAACTTTTGTAGATTTATGATTTTACTATTATTTCCCAACCTATTCTTTTATAAATATTTGCTTTAGGAAATGAACAAAAATTAATAATCTCTCTAATACATTTAAGTATAAATATGGAGACCACCTGCCATTTTATAAGCCAGGAATTTGTTCTTCTTGTCTCAAGAAGCCATGCTCTTAACAAGTAATCCACTAAGTAAACAAAATGATGATCTTTCAGTCCTTCAGCCTACATGTATATAGAAAGTGTGTAAATCTTAATTATTCATGGACTAGCTGTGTTATCCTATATATCAACTCTCCATGACTCTACCCAGTACCCTTTGACTAATCCATCATTTCGCAAAAATATATTGCTCTTCTAAGAGTTGCATCCAGTTTGACTTCCCTGCTAACATATACTTGAATTCCTCACTTAATCAAAATTCAGTATAATTTTCTTAAAGTAGATAATTATTTATTAAAAATTATATGTGCACATAGCTATATATGTTATATACATAACTTTATAAATGCTTGTCTGTATGTATGTACACATGTGTACAAACTATTCAGAAGAGAGAATCACATTTGTTAATTAAATGTGTGTAGTTTGATTTTAATAATAGAATAATAAAAATTATAATGTTTCAATAATGAAAAGTAAATATGGATCATTCAATTTTTTCATTTGTTCTTATTGTGTATGGTAAAATTTAAAATAACAGAATAAATGTATTCATTCTCTGCCAATAACTACATATGATTTCGGTGTTTTCTAAACTTACAGGGTTGCTTAGCAATTATGTATTTGTTGTTGTCATTGTTAGGTTTTTGTTTGTTTATTTTTTTATTTTCTATTTTCAATAAATGAGATTTCTCATAGCATAGTTCCTGGGGTGCAGTGGGTAAAAGCATAGATAATAAGGTAAAAGAAAGTTACAAAGGCTGAGGAAGGAAACTGAGCCATGCTCTGCATATAGAGTCAGTTTATCCTCTTGCTTGTCAGAGGTCATTATACCCAAAGGTCCTGAATTAGCTCATTGCTATTTTAACCTTTGTACTAAAATATTTCTATATAATCTCTCTATACAGACAGTCTTCACAGCAATTTTTTTTAGTTGTGTTAGAATTTTGACTGCCGGGGCTGGAGAGATGGCTAAGAGGTTAAGAGCACTGACTGTTGTTCCAGAGGACCTGAGTTCAATTCCCAGCAAAACCACATGGTGGCTCACAACCATCTATGATGAGGTCTGGTGCCCTCTTCTGTAAAACTGTATGCATAATAAATAAATAAATCTTTAAAAAAAAAAAAAGAATTTTGACTGCCATCTGAAAAGAGAAGTCAGCCACACTGTGAGATAAAGTAGCCCTTTCCCTTTGTGTTCTCTAATTTCTCTTGTCTTTCTATCCTGCCTCACTTAAAAAAATCTATACAATATTAAAAATATTTGCATATACTACATTCAGAATTTTTAAAGTATATTTCAGAGGCCTGTTTCTGTTCTATGATATAGGACATTTTGATTCTTTCCCAGGCTTGGCTGTTCTAACTTCAACATCCCAAGGGCTAAGACTAGAGGTATGTCCCACCACAGCAGCCACTCTAATCATAAAATAGTTATTTTTTCCCATGTTAGATGCTGAAAATATTTATTTTATTATTTTCAATATTCTTCTGAAACCATATATAATGTGAAATTTTTTTAAGTTAAAAATATTGCTGATGTTCTTTTTTGTAGATTAATGAGTTGGGAGAAACTCAGATGGGAATTTGTTTGGTGGTAAGAAAAAGTGACACTGTTGTGTTTCCTTATTTAACAGCTGCCTTAATTACTAGTAAATTTTAAAGTGAAGTTTTTATCCCATTCCCTTCAGCTACTTTTAACTTTTTTCTATTATATAAAATCAAAAGGAAGTAATTTAATTAAAAAAAAAAACCCAGATAATTGTTCTTTACATTCTGCCAGTAGGTCTGGTCTTAAGTCTCTTAGTGCTTAGCCTAAAGTGGTACAATTACAGTTCTCAAAATATATGCTGTTTGGAAGATGCATATGTTCTTAGACTTCGCAAAAGCTGGCCACAGAGTTACCTTCTGTTTCCGGGATATATATGATTGTTTTATTGAGATAATCTATATATTTTGCAAATTAGTCTTCCATAGCCTGTAGCAAAACAGATTTTTTAAATGCCTATAACTCTCGTTTCTCTTTATTATAGTGCATATTACTTTAGGATACTGTCCTATAGGGACTGCACCATATGGTAAAGAGGAAACTTAGCAAATGGTCAGGGGAAAAGTGAATAATTTACAGGAGCCGTTCTTATTTGTGTATGTTGTCTATAACTGATTTATTAAAGGGATATTTATTCTTTAATAATTCACTATGCAAAATAATTATCTGAAATACTTTCTAAACACAGCACTAAAACTTGATTGACTTAGTGGGCAAAGAGGGGAAATAATTGTTTACATTTCCTTTCATTTATTCAAAACAAACTAAATTTAGGCTAAACTTGAACATTCTTACTTTTTCTGGTGAGTCTGGATAGAGTGTCATATTCATTTCCTTTTCCTTTGATCTTGCAATGCAAAAGAACCTATTTTCAAATACCTGAGTCCTTTCATTAGAGGAGAGAGTTGTTTATATAAATCCATAGAAACATAACACTTTCTATTTGTAACTAACCTTAGGCTTTGCTACTTAATCCAGTTTTGTTTTGTTTCATTTTGTTTTGTTTTGGAAATGCACAATGTAGATGGTAGAAGACAGGTCACATTTTTCTGTTAGCATCTCTAAGATTTGGTTGCAACATTTCTACTGAGCTCTAAAGAGTCAAGTATGCTTGTATATCTGTGCACTACTTGCACACAGTCTCCATGGAGACCAGAAGAGGGATTTCAATATTCTTAAATGGAATAATAAATTGTAATATGTCATTTCTGTCCAGGACTATCTGGCTTTGCCTGTACATTTGGATCTGCTAATAGCTCAGCTGCCACTTGGCCCTAAATAATTACACAAAAGCATATATTCATCACATTCTGATTGACCACTAGCTCAAGTATGTTCCTAGCAAGCTCTCTCATCTAAACTCAACCCATCTCTATTAATCTGTCTAGCCATGTGGCTTAGTTTCTTTTTTCAAAAGCATCCTAGTCTCCTTTCCTCTGGGTTTGTTGGTGTCTCTCTCTGACTCTTCCTCTTCCCATAGTTTTCTCAGCCTGGTAGCCCCACCTACACTTGCTGTATGCTTTCTGGCCAGCCATTCAGTATTTTATAAAATAAATATTAGGGACAAATATTTATAGTGTAGCAGAATATAATCCCACAACGATAAATGGTTGGTTTTTAGCAGCCATGTATCTGTTGTGAACCAAATCCAAGTCTTCTTTAATAGCAACAATTGTTCTTAACATTCTCCTAGTTCTTTTTCTATTTTTTAACATCTAAGAAAAACTATGTTAGATCTTCATTAGCTAAAGAAAGTTCAGAATACTTTTTTTTAATAAAATAAAATAGAAAATAATTTAGAAACAAATTTTGAAGTCATATTAGAACTAATAAATTTTCTTATATATAAAAAAGAACCATTATTGAAAAAATAGTACTATATATTAGTTTAATCCTCTGATGTTCTAAATGCTCTGAAACAAAATTTTAGTTATTTTTATTGCAGGAGATTTTATATATGAAGAATTAATAATTTGATTGCACTGTTAGCTTTTAAAGAGTTCAGATATTGATTAAAATCATCTTATTAGATTTCAATATTATTATTTTGTTACTTTCCCAGATAATAAGATGAAAAAAAAGGAGTCATGAATCAGAAATTTGGACATTTGTAAGCTGCACATGTATTTTTTTCATAATGAATTAAGAAAAAACATATTTGTATTGAAATTAAACACTGTGAGAGCTTGAGTTATTTATATTTAAGTAGAAAAAGGATATGAGTAAACATAAAATGCTTTATAATATTAAAGCAAAGCAAAAATGGAGTAATTAGTTAAGAATAGAATATAAAAACTCTTGGTTTGAAGGCAAGAAATATATTAATGAAATAGATAGAAGAGGAAGTTTGCAAACATTAAGCAGTGTTCCAAGTGTAGAGGTAGAAAATAACTCATGAAGTTCAATGGGGGTAATTATAGCATTTTATAACATAAGATTCAGAATTTTCTTCCTAATACCGTAAGTTTTATTTCATGCTGAACATTTACCCTAGGGGCCTCTACATTCTGGTATGGAAGATTTCTATCAATTAGAGATAAATCCAGCCCCTCAAATTTTATTAAATATAAAGAGGAAGCAAGAGCAGCATCAAGATTAGTACTGAAAAGTATTTCGGTAATGTGATAAGTTTCTAGAGCTTATGAGTGATGAGTACCAGCTCTTATTTCAACATGTTTGATATGAAAGAGTTTAATAACAGCAAGGTTGGAGAAAGTTTCAATCTCTAATGAAGGTGTTCCTCTACACAATTTGTTGTAAAAATGTATGGCATTGTTTTTCTAACCAAATACATTTAAACAGTATATTATACTATACAACTAAGAATAAAAGGGAGAAGGAAAAGAGGAAGAATGAAAGATGAAAAAAAATGAGAAAATCAAGTTGACAGTTACTATCAGGAATCTTTATTAGTCACAAAAAGAATTGAGACTTAAGTGCAAAACAGAAGTATAATTCTGGTTTGCCCAAGCTACCTGCGTATTCACAGATTGTTTTGTGTAGCCCAACAAGAACCAGAAATGTCTTTGTTCTCTTCCTCTATACTGTTTCCTTGTACAACTCTTTAAGTGCCAAACAAATGCTAACAAAACAGGAACTCTTAATCTATAATCACCACCAAGCTAACAAGAAAGACAGACAAGATGTTTTTACTGAAATCATTAATATGCAATCGGTAAGCACATGGTATTGTGGTCAAAGTTCTGGATGAATAAGATAGATTGTAATATTCACATATATCCTTCTTTGCTCTGACTTCTTTACTTCAACCTGTAAACATTGCCTGTGTCACTTACTTTTGTATCAAAATGTGGACAGATGTGACAGACTTTTTTGTTCCGACAGGTTTTCTCTGTGTAGATTTGGAGCTTGACTTGGAACTCACTCTGTAGTCCAGGCTGTCCTCAAACTCACAGAGATGGACCTGCCTCTATCTCTTGAATGCTCTGATGAAAGGTATGTGATACCACTGTTTGGTGACAAAGCCTTTTTAAAAGCTATTATGTGCAACTCAGAATTCAAAATGTATTAGAATACAAGGATCCAAATGTATGCTTCCAGAATTGTTACTTGATAATCCTAGAACTCAGTATTTTAAATGCGTTGAGCAAAACCAGAGTCTTCCAACCATACACATGTATATAAGCCAGAAATTAATATGGGAAAACACAATATTCAGTTAATATTTCACAACAGGTAATTGGATTATCACCATTGAAACTATTAATGTTGAGTGATGCTAGCATAGAAATTATCTTTGACAACTTAAATTTTATAACCAGGAAAATTTTGTTTTTATTGTTTTGTCATATAAGTTTATTGAATGAATGTTTATGGAAACAGAGATGAACTTGGACCCACCATGGGCAGGCAGGGGGAAATAGAGCAGAAACCTAAACAAGCAATGCTTTATTGTCTGATATTTTGGTTCTGCATGTATTTTGGTATCAGATCTCATATATTATTAATGTATTTTAACTTGAAACATCTTTTAAGCATCTCTTCTACAGTCCAACAAGGGAATTCTGTAGGCAACTATCAATAAAGTTAGCTTGTGGCCTCAGGAATAAGAGACATAATTAGCTTTTGTTTTTCAAGATCTCATTTTTGTTAAAAACCTTCTTGGATATGTGTAACATATACCTTCATGTTGTCCTTTTCAGATTTTGACCGAATTAACTAATTATGTTTTTGATAAAAATATTGAGCAAAGAGAAAGAAATGCACATTCCATTTTCATGATTGGCTTGAAAATCAATCATTCTTGGAAAAGAATTCTTATGGTGTATATGGTAAAAAGATAAAGTTTATTTCTCCAACATCAATATGTCCAATGTAGAGTTAAACAAAAGTATGTGTATATTAGATTATGCAGAGAAAATTATTTTTTGTTTAATGGGCTTTAAATATTTTATTTCATGCTTAGCACTTATGGTGTTAAGGGCAGTGTGTATTTACTCCTGAACAGTGTTGGAAAATGGCTTTTGAATAAAATGATATTGGTGGAAACATATGATTATATATATCTTATACTCTAGGATGTTTATTAATGAAAACATTAAAGAAAGAATAAAATAATATGGAAAAATTTTTTGGTACAGTGAGTGATTCTATATGTTTTATTTACTAGTTCTATTAAAATAAAATATCTTCACTGTAAACCTCTAGTTCTCATAAACATGTGATTTCAAATGAATCAAATAAGTGTAACATCACAAAATGTCTTTACAGTAATATGTCAAATGGATTCTCTTTTATTTTTGAAAAATTTGATTCTCATATCTTTTGTGCAGATGGTACAAATATCACAAAATTAAAATAAATTGCACTTCTTAAAGAAGTTGTTTAGTTGAAGCTGATAAGAAATCCACATTTTTACTCACATCTCACTTTTGTTATTCAACAAATGTGGTAAAATAGCCTAATTATGAAGAGCCAGTAATCATTAGATTTTTAGTTAACTATCATTTATCTGTCAACATTTAAACTGTAGTCAGCATTCTAGAATTCAGTCTTCTAGTATTGGTGCCTATGTTTTAAATACAATCTTGACAAATCAACAAAATACCTTGCTACATTTTGACTATAATTAATTTGTATACAGGATGCATATATGTAGTTAATTATAATTATTTTCAATTTTTAATAAATAGCACTTCTTTAGAGAATTGAGATCATTTCAAGAAATAATAGTGAAACTTCCAGAAAACTATTTTAACTATTGTTTCTTGAAATGTTCTTAATAATCTAAAGGAAAAAATAGTTAAAATGTTGAAGCAAATTAAACGAATGTCTCCCATATAAACTTCAACTGAATCCCAAACTTTTAACAAGAAAGGTAACAATGTTTCAAAACGTAATCTTTTTCATAATTTCTCTTGAAGTTTCATGATGGCTTATAAATAACATCTGCTGGATGTGTTTTAAAACACAAAGAGTTATGAAGTTAACTGCCTGATAAATATCTTCAAGAGGTTGCCACACACTTTAGCATAGCTGTTCGAAGGTGTGTGTGGGGTAATGTCTGACCCTAGTGTAAGAGTAAAATAGGCTATGATAACTCTAAACTTTTGCCTTCTAGGGAGTCATCTGACAGATAACTGAAATTTTTGACTGTAGAAAAATTTTCCCTGCTTACCAAGAACTACTACTGAGCAAGGGGACGCGTGAACCTATCCATTTCATTCTGAGAAAATGAATAAAAAAAATAGATAAGAAAACAGCAGCAACATGAGCAAGAGAAAACCTGGGGAGTGAGAATTGGTAACTCTCTAGGAGGCATTCAATAATAGGCAAGTTGGACTTATTGTAAAAAAAAGACTGCTTCATGCTGTTGCTCCAGGGGCCTGTGTTCATGTGCCACAGTGCCTCCTATTAATTTCTTATGTCCCACTGCAGGAGGAACAATTTTTGTGGATGTCCTTCACAATTCCTACATCATGTTGTTTTAGGAGCTTCTAAAAATAAAAAGAGACAGACAGCTAAGAAAGTTGATTGTTACCAAAAGTTTTTCAAAAGTAGCCATCATACTTTTTATTTTACAAACTGTTAAAATAAGCTCATCAATTACCATTAAAGAGCATTTTGTTTATTAAAAAGTCATTCATGTTGATGTCATTTCTTAATACTACAATGTTTAATGATTTTAAAAAATAATTTATACTTTATTTATAGATACATTTGTTGATGTGTTAATGAAATGTTAATTTCTGAACATTATAAATGTAGTTTGTACATGGCTCAAAAAACTGTTATGGTCATTAATTTTTGTGTCAATTTAAATGAGCCACAAATGCAACAGGTCCAATGTTATTTATATTGTATTTCATGAATTCCCTAAAAATTCTATCAATGTATTTCAAACATATTTTATCTTACTTTTCCTAATTCCTCAAATATCTGTGTTGTACCTAGTTGTCCTTTTTGCCTGAATATAAAAAAATATAAGACACCAAGTCCAATTATTATTTTGGTTTTGCCTGTGTTTCTTGATTTAAAGTCATAATTTTTGGATATGGTTGACTTACATTCTTAAAGGAAACTGACTGTCTTATTCCATAAATAGCAATAAGCTGTCAATAGCTCCAGAGTTAGAGATGGAGACCATAAACCCCTCCATCCTCCACCCTCTATGCTATATGTTGATTTGATTAATCTTGTATGGGTCCTTTGCAGAAAATTACTGTTTCTATGAGTTTGTGAATGTAGTAGTCTTGCCATATACGTATATTGATTTACACTCATCCTCAGTGATCATTGCTTCCTACAATCTTACTGTACTCTATTTTATAATCTATAAGCCTTGGAGAAGAGGTGGTCAAATAGAAATTTTACTTGTGGCTGAGCACTCCACTACATGCCATATATTTTATTGATATTGTTCTAACCCTTTTTTGCCTTGTTCCTCTAGAGGGAGTGGGATTCAAGGTGCCGGTCCAAGGTGTTTCAGATCCCAAGCTGTTCAGTATTTGTGTTTTGCAGCTTGGACATGCTTTGCTTTTTGCTTTTTTTGTTTAGAGTCTACTAATGAGTGAGTATATCCCCTGGTTATCTTTCTGGATTTGCGGTAATAATTACATGAAACACAAAGAAAATTCTGAATCACCATTGAATAACTTAGAATGGGTCTTATTTGATCACTTGAAACTTGAATAGAAGGAAAAGATTAAAACCATTTAGTAAGATAATTCTGATGTATAGACTGCAATGAAATATACTCCCTAGAGTCTAACAGTTGCCAACCCATCCTCTATGTCTTGAGAATTGTCAATATCCATGATCATGTGTCTCACCTCTGTACATCATTATCTATATCAAATTTCTATTTGTATCTCTAGCAATATCTGAAATATTTTACATTTTATATTAAAATTCAATAAGACATTCTGAATTTCTTCTCATAAGTCAACATTCCAATTTGTTATTATTTTTCATCATTTAATGCAAGTAATTATTATCCTTGGTAAAAAAAAAATCTGAGGACACTCAAATTTTAAATTTTGCACATTATCTCATGTATTAATTATAAATATAAGTGATCCCTATCTAAATAAATTTTACTGCATATATTTCGTATTATTACAATGTTTGACAATATAAATGTCAGTGTAAAATTTTTATCAATTTTTTTTTTTTTTTTTGCAGAGAGTGATAAAGGTCCCTATCTGTGGTTAAGTATTGCCTTGTAGTTCAGAATTTTTAAAGAATATTTTATTGAGGTTATTGAATAAGACTAACGTTCACATTATTAAACTGACTTACAACACCATAAATACTTAGGATAAGTCTAAATTGATAATTTCACGATCTGAATAGGCATACTCACAACTAGTCGCCAAAATAAATAAATGGGACCATATAAAATTAAAGGTTTTAGTACAGAAAAATAAACAAGTATTAGAGAAAACAGCAAAACCACAGAGCAATACTAATTCTTTACTAATTTTACTCAAATAATTTCTAATATTTAAAATTTATAGAGGACTAATAAAATTAACTCTCAAAACTCCTTAGTTTATTAAAATGTCTCAAACTGCTAACCAATCATTATGCTAATAAAATGAACATATTCCAAAAGAATATTTACAAATATCTAATAAGATATCTAATAAATAATTATAGAACTATTGACATTATTAGTTTCCAAATAAATAGAAATTCAAACTATTCTGAGTTATCATGTCAACATAGTCACAACTGCTACCAAGGAACCTGACAGCAGATGATGAAAAGGTTCTGATATAAGGGACAAAAATTTATTGAAGGTGGGTTAGGGTTAGGTTTAAGGTTAGGGTTAGGGTCAATAAAAAATGAGTACAAAATATTCTTTAAAATTACCATATTACTTAGCTATGACCACTCTTGGATGTGTATCTACAAGATATTCAACCTCAGAGGTATTTGCATGTCCATTTATACTGCTGATCTATGTGTAACAACAAAGACATTTAATCAAAGTAGGTTTCTATCAACAGAAAAATGGATGATAAAAATATAATACACACATGCAAGGAAATTGTATTCAGCTGCAAAGAAAATAATATTTACATGAAATGAATAAAAAATTTAACATTTTATAGTTAAATGCAAGTAGAGTGATGCAAACTACGCACATGTCAATTCTAGGCTGTGACCTTCACATTTTGTCATACAATGTGTATAAAAGTAGATAAAATATAAACAATAAAAAATGAGACTGAAAACAGCCAAAAGCAGATGATGACAGAGGATGGAGATGGAAGAAGGACAGATACAATGAGTGTGAAAATAAGTCCTGATGCAAATGCTTCAATGTGGGGCTTGGGCTATAAGATAGGAGAGGTAACTGGGAGAAAACTATACTAAAGAATACTTAGTTTGAGAAAATGTCACAATGACAACCATTAACAGAAATGCTAATTATATTTTAATGTCACAGAAATTATCATTATCATAATAATCATTATAGAGGGACCTTTGAAATGTTACTGTAAAAAGCATGTATAGAACAAAGAACTTCAAAGCATTAACCTGTGAATTTCTTTAAATAAATTAAATAGTTTTGACCTTCAATGGAATTAAGAAAGTAAAAAATTTGGGCAAACCAACAGGAACTACAGATGCAAGTATTACCAACAGAATACAAGAGATGAAAGAGACACTCTCAGGTGTTGATGTGATAGAAAAAATAGACTTATTATTCAAAGAAAATATCAAATCCAAGAAATTCTTAACACAAAACATCCAGAAAATGTGAGACATCATAAAAAGACCAAACCTAAGTTTAATAGAGATAGAAGAAGAACAAATCCAGTTCAAAGGATTAGAAAAAAAATAAGTTCAACAAAATCATAGAAGAAAATATACACTATCTAAAGAAGGGCATGCTTATGAAGGTACAGGAAATTCACAGAGCACCAAAAAAAAAAAAGACAAAAAAGTTTCTCACCACATAATAATCAAAACACCAAACATACTGAATAAAGAAAAATATTAAGAGCTGCAAAGGTAAAATGCTAAGTAACATATAAAATGACCTATCAGAATTACACACAAATTCTCAATGGAGACTTTAAAAGCCAGAAGATCCAGGATAGATGTTCTACAGACAGTAAAAGGCCACAGATGCAAACCCAGAACATTATCCCCAGCAGAGCTTTCAATCCTCATACATGGAGAAATGTAACAGAAATCCTAATTGGTCTTCATATTCATTAATTCTACCATAGTTTCTGAGAACAACTAATACTACTACTCTTCAAATTATTCTACACAATAGAAACAGAAGGGACATTGCTAAACTAATGTTATGAGGTTACAGTCATCCGGATACTCTAACCACAAATAACACAAAAAGGAAGAGAATTACATACTTATCTCCCTCATGAAAATTGAGGCAAGATACTCAATAAGATACTAGTAAACTTAATTTAAAACATAAAACAATTGTTTATACCATGTTCAAGTATGATTTATTCCAGAGAGCTGATAAATTTTTTTAGTCTTTTATTTATTATGAACAAAGTCACATTTTTTATCCATGTATCCCCTTGTTCAAACTCCCTTCCCCCTCCCGCCTCTCAAGTAACTCTCTCTTCTCTGCATCTCCTTATGTCTTCCCCAAAAAGGGCAGGTGATCCCAGAGTCCCAAAGTGGCTTAGCTCAGCATCCCCTCCAGACAAATCTGCTTTCCTCATCCCAACAGCAGAACTGGTCAGGTGTTGCTCTGGAGGGAATGGGCTCCAAGTTGCCAGTCCAAGGTGTTTCAGATCCCAAACTGTTCAGTGTTTGTGGTTTGCAGCTTGGGAATGCTTTGCTTTTTGTTTAAAGCCCCTAATGAGTGAGTACATCGCCTAGTTATCATTCTGGCTTTGTGATACATCCCTCAGCAGGATATTCTCCAGATCTATCCATTTGCCTACAAATTTTAGGATAACACTTTTTCTTACTGCTGAGTAGTACTCCAATGTGTAGATGCACTACAGTTTGTTAATCCATTTCTTGGTTGAGGAACATCTACTTTGTATCCAGGTTCTTACTATTATGAATAATGCTACTATGAACATTGTTGAGCTAAAGCTGTTGGAGTGCAAATGTGTATATTTAGGGTATATGCCCAATATTGGCATTGCTGGATCCTTAGGGAGATTGAGTCCCAGTTTTCTGAGACACCTCCATACTGCATTCCAGAGGGGTTGAGCAAGCTTAAATTCCCATCAGTGGAGGAATGTTCCCCTTGCTCTGCAATCTCTCCAGCATAGGCTGTCTTCTGTGTCTTCAATCTTATCCATTCTGAGAGGTGTAAGATAGCAAGCATGTCAAAGCTGTTTTGATTTGCTTTTCTCTGATGGCTGTAGATGTTGAGCACTTTTTAAAGTGCCTCTCAGCTATTTGTAATTCTTCTGCTGAGAATTCCCTTTTAGTTCTGAACCCCATTTTTTGATTGGGTTATTCAAGGTTTTGGGCTCTAGTTTCTTGAGTTCTCTATGTATTTTAGATATCAGTCCACAGTCAATTGAAGGGTTGGTGAAAATCTTTTCCCATTCTGTAGGCTGTCGTTTTGTCGTTTTGACTGTATCCTTGGCTTTACAGAAGCTTCTCAGTTTCAGGAGGTCCCACTTACTGATTGTGGTTCTTAGTGTTTGTGTCACTGGTGTTACATTAGGAAATGGTCACCTATACCAATTCATTGGGAGGTATTTCCCATTTTCCTTTCTTGTCAAGTTTAATGTGGCTGGGTTTATTTTGAGGTCTTTGATCCACTTGGATTTAGGTTTTGTGCAGCGTGGCAGGCTTGGATCTATTTGCATTTTTCTACACACAACCTTCCAGCTATGCCAAAATCATTTGTTAATGATACTAACTTTTCCATTGAATATTTTGGGACTCTTTGTCAAAGATCATGTGTTCATAGGCTTTTGAGTTAATGTTGGGATCTTCAATTCAATTCCATTGATTGACAAATCTGTTTTTATGCCAGGACCAAGCTGTTTTTAATACTGTAGCTCCATAGCATAACTTGAAGCCAGGAATGGTGATGCCTCCTGAGATTCTTTTGTTGAGCAAAATGTTTTTTAGCAATCCTGGATTTCCTGTTACTCCAAATGAAATTGAGTATTGTTCTTTCAAGGTCTGTAAAAAATTGTGTTGAGATTTTGATGGGAAATACATTGAATCTGTAGATTGTTTTTGGTAGGATTGCCATTTTTACTATGGTGATCCTACCTATCCAGGAACTTGGGAGAGCTTTCCATTTTCTGATATTCTCTTCAATTTCTTTCTTTAGTGATTTAAAATTTTTGTCACATAGATCTGTTACTTCTTTGATTTTAATTACTCCAAAGTATTTAATGCTATTTGCAGCTATTATAAAAGGTGATGTTTTCTTATTTCTCTTTCAGCTCTTTTATTTTTATTGTATATGAGGGCTACTGTTTTCTTTGAGTTAATCTTGTATCCTACTACATTGCTGAAGGTGTTTATCAGCTGCAGAAGTTCCTTGGTAGAATTTTGTGGGTCACATATGTATACAATCACATCATTGTATACTTATGTGAAATTGTAATAGTTAATTGAGATAGTTTCACTTCTTTTTTAATTTGTATAGCTTTAATATCCTTTCATTCTTGTATTGCTTTAGCTAAAAGTTGGGAAAATATGTTGAATACATAAGGGGAGCGGAATACATAAGGGGAACGATGACAGCTTTGTCTAATTCCTGATTTTAGTGGGATTGCTTTGAGTTTTTCTACATTAACTTTGATGTTGGCTGTCAGTTTCTTGTAAATTGCCTTTCTTATATTAAGTTATTTTCCCTGTACTTCTGATCGTTCCAGCAGTTTTATCATAAAGGAGTGTTTTAGTCTGTCAAAGGATTTCTCAGCATCTATGGATATAATAATCTAGGATTTTTTTTTCAGTTTGTTGATATGATGGATGACATTTACTGATTTTCACATGTTGAACAATCCTTGCATTTCTGGGATGAAGCTTATTTGATCATGGTTGATGATAATTTGTATATGTTGTTGTATACGGTTTGCCAGAATTTTGTTGAGAAATTTTGCATCAATATTCATGAGAGAAACTGGTCTGTAATTCTCTTTCTTTGTTGTGTCTTTGAGTGTCATGGGTATTAGTGTAATTGTGGCCTTATAAAAAGAGTTTGGCAATATTCCTTCAGTTTCTCCTTTATGAAAGAGTGTGAGGAGTATTGGTCATAGTTGTTCTTTGCATGTCTGGAAGAATTAATTCTACATTGAAACTATCTGGACCTGGGCTTTTTTTAAAACTTTTTTAATGATACCTTTAATTTTCTTTAGGGTTATAGGTCTGTTTAGGTTTTTAATCTGATCTTGATTTAATTTTGGTAAATCAGACCTGTCAAAAAGCTAGTCATTTCTTCTAGGTTTTTCTTTTTTGTGGAATATAGATTTTAAAAGTTTGACCTGATAATTCTCTGGATTTCATGGGGGTCTGTTGTTATGTCCTCCTTTCCATTTGTGATATTATTGATTTGGATACTCTCTCTCTGCTTATTGGTTAGTTTGAATAAGGGTTTATCTATCTTGTTGACTTTTTCAAAGAACCAACTCTTTTATTCATTGATTCTTTATATTGTTCTTTTCATTTTAATTGTATCAGTTTCAGCTGTAATTTTGATATTTTCTGCTCTCTACTCCTTCTAGGTGAGTTTGCCTCTAATTGTTCTCAGGTTTTCAGCTGTGATTTTTAGTTCTCTAGTGTGGGATTTCTCTAGGTTTTTCTTATAGGCATCTAGTGCTATGAATTTTCCTCTTAAGACTGCTTTGTTTCCCATAAGTTTGGATATGTTATAGATTCATTTTTGTTAAATTCTAGGAAGACTTTTATTTATTTCTTAATTTCTTCCTTGACCCAGAGTTGGTTCAGGTGTGTGATGTTTAGTTTTAATGAGCTGGTAGGCTTTCTTTGATTTTTGATGTTCTTGAACTCTAACTTTAGGCCATGGTGGTCTGATATGATACAAGAGATTACTTCCAATTTTTGTATCTATTGATATTTGCTTTATGACCAATTATGTAACCAATTTTACAGAAAGTTTCATGCGCTGAGAATATGTATATTCCTTTGTGTTTGGGTGGAAGTTTCTGTAACTATCTGTTGAATCCATTTGCATCATAACCGCTTTTAGGGTCCTTATTTCTCTGTTGTGTCTCTGTCTGGTTGACCTATTTAAGGGTGAAATTGGGGTATTGAAGTTTCCCACTACCAGAGTGTGAGAACTGATGTGGGATTTGAGCTTTAGTGGTTTTTCTTTTACATAGATAGGTGCCCTTATAATAGGGGCATAAATATTCAGGTTTGAAATTTCATCTTGATCACTTTTTCCTAAGATGAATCCTAAGATTCATCTGGTTTCTCTTAACTGATTTTAGTTTGAAGTCTGCTTTGTTAGATATTAGGATGGCAATACCAGCTTCTTTCTTAGAACCATTTGATTGGACAATCTTTTCTCACCTCTTTACTCTGAGCCTGTGTCTGTCTTTAAGGTTGAGGTGTGTTTCTTGTATGCAGCAGTAGGGTGGATTCTGTTTTTGTGTCCATCATGTTAGTGTGTGTCTTTTTATAGGTAAGTTGAGTTCATTGATATTAATGGATATTAGTGACCAGTGATTGTTATTTTCTGTTGTTTTTGGTGGTAGCTTGTATATATTTTCTTTCTTTGTGCTTTTCTTCTGTGGGATTATTGATTGTTTGATTATTACTGATATTTCTATTTTGCTTTGATATGTGGCTCATGACTTGTTACCTCAATTTCTACATATCTTGCTGGCTGGGAAGCTGGCTGGCATTTCTCCCAAGTCTTCTCTCCTTCCTTCATTCTTAGATTGGCTTTGCTGCCTAATTTCCTGTCTAGCTACTGGCCTGTCAGCTTTTTGTTAACCAATAAGAGTAAAGAATATTTATAATGCAGAAAAAAATTTGTTTCAGAGCAAGTGGATGCTTCTTATTTTTTAGTAGATTGAAACTAAATAAACTGGATCTATGAACGATATTTCAAGTGAAAATAATTAATAAAAGGATATTAATGAAAATAAAATTGGGTATCACAATAGATAACTTTTTAAAATAACATCTATTTTGTGCAGTAAGGTATAATAAAACACAATATCTTCATGTGAAGAAGTGAATGAATTTTTCTCATTTTAATAATTCTTTGAGTATTTTCATCATATTCATTGTCTACTAAGCTCCTCTGATATCTCATCTTCCCTCCAACTTTGTATCCTCTAGATAAGAAAGCAAGGTGGTGGACAGCAACCACAAACCAATATCAAACTGAAGTTACATTTTGTGATGCCCATAGGCTCCTGGATGTGTAGTTTAATTGGAGTGTGGTTAACCTACCATACATTCAAAGAAAACGACAAATCTCTGTTTGTGGTATTATTATTGTCTCCCTGTATCCTTTCTTCTGGACCCTATTTCCTTTCATATCTGCACTTCTGCTTTAATGTCACATGCAGTGTATCACCATATCACTCTTAACTTAGGATCTCATTATTCCTCTGTTTGTCTCCTTTCTGTTTTAATGACTTAACTATACAAGCATACAAAAGTAAAAACATCTATCTGCCTATCATATAACATATGCAGTATTTGTCTCTCTGAGTCTGTCTTATTTAGCTTCAAAATAATAATAGGATGAATCTAGATTCTACATTTCAAGCCTCTGTTATGTCAGGTTGTCAGGCACATTTTGTTCTCTCTCAGCATAGAACTGAATTTTACTATGTCTGTCCTGACTTCTGGTTTTCTATAGGGAAATTAGCTCCAG
Organism: Sigmodon hispidus; assembly: GCA_004025045.1. Classification (NCBI taxonomy): domain Eukaryota; kingdom Metazoa; phylum Chordata; class Mammalia; order Rodentia; family Cricetidae; genus Sigmodon; species Sigmodon hispidus. The sequence goes on from PVIH01005208.1 coordinate 17,635, forward strand.
TGCTCTATACACCTGTAGCTTACTGTCTTCAGTGTCCTTGATTGACTCTCCATGATATAGCAATGAATGACAACTTTGATAGTCTCTTCCAAATGTGCTATTTTTCAACAACCATTCAATTATCTCATGTGGATTTTCTGTAGACTAGTATTTTTAACAGCTTTTATCTTCTTATTTCAATACAACACTCTTTTATAGCTCCCTATAAGATTATCTAAAATAGAGTGAAGGAAAGAGTTGTATACTTTGTAATAGCATTGTTCAATATAATATTTGAGGTTCATGTTATCTGTAGAAATAATAGCACATTGAAAAATTTCCTTAAATATTCATGGAATTCTTCATTTTCCTCTGATAAAGAAGTAGCTAAGAAAACCTAACACAATGCAGTTTTGAACTTTAATCATAATTCTATTTTTCTAAGCCTTAACACTGCTTAACACTGCTTGGGCCATAAAACTGAGAAATAGTTATGTAGAGCTGTGAAAATTTTATTTAATTTTTATGTATTGTGATGTGTCTTTGATAGATAACCATTTAGGTCTGGACATAATTATGACTACTTCTTTTTCATTCATTTGTTTAAAATGTGCTAAATAAATTATCCAAGAGAAAGAATTACATGGTAAGATAAATTGAGATGTCTGGGATCAGAAAGGCATTGTGGGCCTTGGTGTGATACAGATGATCATCTTTATCCTCTCATAAATGCAGCATTATGAAATAAGTCCATCTAGACATGGGAGGATATAGGAGCACAAAGCAGTCTTGAATACAGAAAACCTACCTTGACACAACAACAACTCACTATGTTATGATAGTATCATGTCATATAGGTCTTGCTTACTTTCAATTATCTCAAAAATGACAACTGGAAAAGCCACTGGTAGTTCATGAAGAAGTGACAGAAAGTATACCTGAGCAATATACTTGTCTAAGAACAGACAACAAACCATAAAAAGTTCAGAATGTTCTGCCCCAGTTAAGTTAATTGCTATCTCATTAGTCCATTATTGCCTTTAGCTACAAGTGATTCCAAAATCATAGATTTTCCTCCTACTTTCTGACATCTACCAATGATAAACAGAGCCCTTTTCTCTCCAAACTTTCTCCCAGATCACTTAGACCAAGTCTATAATAAATTCTGTCAACTAACCTCTTAAAATATGCAGAATTTCTGGTGGTTTTGGTGTAATAAGTAAAAAGCACATCTTTTGTTTTATATTAACTATAAAATAAAGATTTTTTTATTCATGTATCCCCTTGCTCCCCCTCCTTTCTCTCCTTTCAGTCCCTTCCAGTCAGTCTTCAGGGTCCCCCCTTTATCAGCCCCTCTCCCCAAGCAAGAAGTCCCAAGGTGGGTCAGCTCAGCATGGAGCATTCACTCCAAGTCCAATTTCCTCATTCTAATATCAGGACTGGGTTAGGTGTTCCTCTGAAGGAAAAGGGCTCAAAGGTGCCAGCCACACACAGAAACACAGTCTCATCCCTCTGCTCAAGACTACTCATACTGCCCATGTCAATTGATGGTTCCCTATGTTCCTTTTGCCAGTGGTTCTCCAGTGTCTGTTCATGGTTATGATCTCCCCACAGCCCCAGCCAGCCATCACTGTGGGAATTTTCCTCATAATCCTTATCTCCTTGCTCATACAGGCTCTCCTCCACTGCTCTCAGGTGGATCAGAAGCTCAGCCCAGTGCTCAACCATGTATCTCTGCCTCTACCTCTATTCATTTTTGGATATAGGATCTGTGATGATACTTAGGGTGGTTATTCATTTGATTATGGGCAAAGTCCTGCCTAGGCACCACCTTGACTATTGGTTGGAGATCTAGCCAGGGAATCCTGTGAGTTCATGGAGGTTTCCCTAGCACCAGGTCTCTTTCTAACACCATATTGGCTTCCTCTATTATGATATCCATCTCTTGTTTTTCTTTCTCCCTCTTTGTTGCTCCCCTTACTGAATCATCTCTTTCTCTCATGATTTGTTTCCACATCCTTTTTGGTTGCAAACCTTTATCCTCTCAATTTGCTGAGGAGTTCTTCTCTATTTTCTCTTTCTAGGAGATTTCCTTGATATCTCTCTCTCTCTCTCTCTCTCTCTCTCTCTCTCTCTCTCTCTCTCACACACACACACACACACACACACACTTTCTGATCTCAAGCTGTTCAGGTGCTCTGATTTACAGCTTGGGTATTCTTTGTTTTTTGTCTACGTTCACTTAAGTGTGAGTACATTCTGTGCCTATCTTTCTGGATTTGTGATACCTTGCTCAGAAGATTATTCTCCAAATTCATCCATTTGCCAGTTAGTTTTAGGATGTCATTTTTTTCTGCTGAGTAGTACTCCATTGTGTAGATGTACCACAATTTGTTAATCCATTCTTCATTTGAGGGGATCTAGTTTGTTTCCAGGTTCTTGCTATTATGAATAATGCCGCCATAAAGGTTTATAGCAGCCTTTGGGGTAAGAATGTGCATTTTTTGTTATATGCTCAATAGTGGTATTGATGGATACTTGGGGAGATTGATTTCCAGTTATTTTAGGAACTAGCGTATTTCATTCCTCTATGGCTGTACAAGTTTACACTCTCACCAACAATGGAGCAGTGTTCCCCTTGCTCTGCCTCCTCTCTGGCATAGGCTGTCATCTGGAAAAAATATCTTCTATACTTAAATCTTTATATTTATCTGAGGCTAGGATACGTTGACAAAATGAAAAGGTGGAAAGATTTGCACCCATTAAAATAAGTCCCAGTTAATAAAATTCAATAAATATTCCTTATGCCATTTCACATTTTATCTAGTAATTATCTTTAAAAAAAGTCACTTACTTATAAACATTTGCATTTTCCATAATTTTAAATTTTAATTAATTTATTTCATATTTATATTAGGAGCAAATTTGCTTACATTTTGAGAAGACACATTTACTTTCATCTACATAAAACTCCAGTTATAACAAATGAATAAATCAGGATATCTTTGAAAAACAAATTTGTATCAATTTTTTAGTAGTATGATTAACTGTATCCCAGCATTAATAGATTTTGAAACCCCTGTATACACCAAAGAATTGTCCATATTCAATCTTTGTAAAGCTATTGAACACCTGTCAGAGACAGAGAATAAATATAGAAACTTTGAGCTGGTGTCTAAAGCCTTAAGTCTGCCTAATTAGCTGTTTTATGTCATTTAAAGCACAGAATAAATATCTGAAAAATACTCATAAGTTATTCAGTACTTATGGCCTTACTTTTGCACAAAGAAAAATAAGGTAATTAATTTATATAAGATTAATACAAGTGACACTTGAACCCATGACTATCAATATGAGAAAAATATGATATTAGGTAAGACCATATTGTATGAGAGAGTGGCATTGAAAAGGAATTATAATTAAAAAAGAAATATGAGTGTAAAATCTTCCAATAATAATAATATTTCAATTATTGATAATATATGTCAATATGGTAAAATGTTCTTACTATATAAAGTGATGGGATAAAATACATGTCTTTATTATAGTTGCAATTCTTTAATATATGTCTCTTTACAAATATGAGGATAGATTAGGGGATAAGCAGAAACTATTATTCTATAATTATGTTGAGATGTTCTGAAAAGCATGTATAATGAGGTAAACATCTTAAAAATGAAGAAAAATGGAAAAATAACTTTAAAATATTTAAATTGTATTTTTCTAGAGAATTTCTATACAGTTAAGGAACTCATATCTTGTGAATAGTGGTGGTTATATTACCTCATCTTTCAAATGCATAAATTTTTTGCAGGTTCAGTATGTCATTCAGGGTTAAGTGTTTCCTGATATATTATTAGAACTAGAGTATCAGTCATATGTAAAACACTTAAAAATATTCCCTGACAATGAAAAAACGACTTAGAAAATCAGGAAACCACATATTTTTCTTGTTGATATATTCAGTAGCAATTTGACAAAATCAAATAAAGAAGGTTTTATATTTGGTTTGTCAATCTAGGTGGGAGTGTCATTGTGGCTGAGACTTGAAGAAGTTGGCCTGCTTGTCCACACAGTCACAAAACAGAGAGAAATAAATTCTGGTGTTCAGAATGTTACTGTCCACATTCAGGAGCAGTATTCTCATTTTAGTTAACATAATAAAGAAAATTTCTCACAGACATGTCTAAAGGTCAACCTATTTAGATAATTCCTCACAGATTTTTTTAGAGGAACTTGCCTCATTAGTAATTTATTTTCTAAATCATGTCAACCTGTGCTCAACTTCAGTAATGTAATCTATCCATTTTAATGTTTAAACTAAGTAGAAAGTTTGAATACATTTAATATATTCACACCATATTCCAAAATTTTAGAAATATTGTTTCCCTATAATTTACAAAATATGTGGTAAAAAGATTTGTGGTTTTGAGGAAATCATTAAACAGTTTATCAGCAACTTGAAGTTCTCCATTGGAGTGGACTATTCAAATTAGTACCAACCTAGAAGCTTCACCATAATGACCAGTAATGTAAAGAAAAGTTAAAGATGCAGATCCCTAAGAGACTACCTATAGTTTGAATATATTCATATATAGTTGCATAAAATGTCTGAATATATTTGTATATAGTTGCATAAAATGTTTCCATTTATTGTGAGATATATTTAATTTTAAAGTCTTACCACAAAGCTAAGAGGGGTAATTTAAAACAATAAAAATAGTTTGTATGCTTTGAGGCATTCTTTTGGACCTCATTGGACAACCTGAGGTTAGATAACCCATAGATGACACTGGGATTTTTTATTTGGGATATATATCTATATATTATATTTGTCATATATATGATGCAAACACATGTGTGTGTATGTGTGTATATGTGTGTGTAAAATCTTCTATACTATCAGTCATGAATTGTGATATGTTTTGAGATGACTCAGCCATTAAAGCCTAGGCTCACAACCAAAAACTTTTGAACTAAAAATATGGACAAATGCTTGACATATTTATAGAAAATGACAATACTAAGTAAATAAATCTTAAATAGTATGCTGGCATGCTTTAGTAGTCATTGGCTAATATATTATGAAACCAGTTAGTTTATTTCTGGAGAACAATTCAAGGCTTCATTGAGAAATATTCCCAAGCAATTTAAATAATTATACATACACATTCCTATAATAATTTTTATACCTAAGAAAAACTTTATAAATGAGAAAATACATCTTTGGATAGGAAAAGCAACTTGCTATGTCTTATTCTTTCTGTTTTCAATTATTATTTCTAAAAGTATTATTTAAAATGTATAGCAGTCATGATGATATAGTTCTCTTGGCCACTGGAATATATTCCTGGGTGAAAATATTGTAACATGAATAGATTAATTTCCCTTAGTATAAAATCTAGGACATTCATACTTCTAGAATACAAAGAGAATTGCCAGCAGAAGATGCAGGAGAAATTGATCACTAGTTAAAAAATTAATCCTCATTACATCTGCATTTAAAACTAATCAAAACAAAAGCATGTTTATTGTTTGCGAACTCATTGAGCTCATGTTTGAACAGTTATGTAGGTGAAATTTTTTTTGATGAATACAATAGTTTTATTAGTAGAGAGTGATATATTTGTTCTGGTATTTTATTTTTCATTTTATGAATTAGATATAATAAAGATGAGCCTGAAACTAAATATTTACATGCTTTCCAGTTTTATTTACCTATAAACCTGTATGCCTATGAAGGACCTGTGTCACAAAACCTTTAAGTCATGGAAGAAAAAAATAAATGAAGCTATCAGAAAATGGAGAGATATCCCATGCTCTTGGGTAGGTAGCATCAGCATAGTAAAAAGGGCAATCATACCAAAACATATTCAAGCAATTCCATCAAAATTACAACACAAGTCTTTACATACTTCAAAATAAAAATACTTAACTTTATATGGAAAAGCAAAAAACCAGAATCACTAAAACAATCGTGTTCAATAAAAGAACTTCTGGAGGCATCACCATTCCCATCTTCAATTTCTGCTATAGAGCTTCAGTAACAAAACCAATTTGGTATAGATATATGGTTCAATGAAAGTGATCTGAAAGCCATGACATTAATTCACATACATATCTATGACAAAGAAGCCAAAAATATACATAGAAAAAAAAATCTTCAACTAGTTGTGCCTGCATAACTATTACTGCCATGTGAAAAATGCAATTAGAACCAAGTCTATCTTCAAACTCAAGTACAAGAGGATCAAATACCTTAATATAAATCCACTTACACTGAATCTCATAAAAGAAAAGGTGAAACAGTCTTGAATGCATTGGCAGAGAAGACCATTTCTTAAATATAACACCAGTATCACAGACACAGAAAGCAACAATTAATAAATGAGAACTCCTAAAAACTGAGAAGCTTCTGTAAAGCAAAGGACATAATAATAAGACATAATGACAGTTTAAAGAATGGGAAAAGATGGTCGCCAACTCTATATATGACAGAAGGCTGTTATCTAAAATATATGAAGAACTAAAAACCCTAGAGATTAAAAACCCAAATAATCCCATTAAAAAATGGGATAGAGACCTAAATAGAGAATTCACAAAAGAAGAATCTCCAAATGATCAAAAGACACTTAATGAACTTCTCAATGTTCTTAGCCTTTAGGGACATGTAAATCAAAACCACTCTGACAGTACCATCTTATACCTGTCAGAATGGCTAAGAACAAAAAAAGTAGATGACAATCTATGCTGGAGGGGATGTGTAGCAAAGGGAAAACTCCTCCATTGCTAGTGACAATGTAAACTTTTTTTATTATGAATAAAGTCATATTTTTTTATCCATGTATCCCCTTGTTCAAACTCCCTTCCCCCTCCCACCCATCTCAGTCAATTTCTCTTCTCCTCATCATTTTATCTCCTCCCCAGCAAGGGCAGGAGGTCCCAAGGTCCCATTGTGGCTTAGTTCCGCACCCACTCCCAGCAGATCTGCTTTCCTCACTTCATCATCAAGGTTAGGTCAAGTGCTCCTCTAGTGGGAATGGGCTCAAAGTTGCTGGTCCAAGAACTAAAGCCACTTTGGAAATCAATATGACAGTCTCTCAGAAAACTAAAAATCCACCTACCTAATGATTCAACAATGCCACTCTAGGGCATATACACAAAGGATTCTTACCCCAGGGATATTTACTCAACTATGTTCATAGCAGCATTTGTTATAGCCTGAAACTGGAAACAATATAGATGCAATTGAAAAAAGAATTAAAAAGTGTGGTACATTTACACAATGGAGTACTACTCATCAGGAAAACATCCTGAGAATTTCAGGAATGGATGGCACTAGAAAAAAATCATCCTGAATGAGGTACCACAGACCCAGAAAGACAACTATTGTATATACTCACTTATAAGTAGATTTTAGAAGTGAAGCTAAGGATAATAGGAGAATAATCCATAACCCTAAGTACCTGGGTAACAGGCAGAAACCTCAGAGAGACATCCATGAACACCCTTGGGAAAGAGAAATAGAGAAGATCTCCTTAGTAAATTGGTACCCTAGGGGAGAGGGGATAATAGAGGATGCAAGAGAAAATGAGAGAAACCATGGTTGAGATGTAGGGGGAAAGAGAGGGAGAACAATGAAATAAATACTTTGATTGAGGGAAGCATTGTAGGGTTTGAGGGAGAGCTGGTGCTATGGAAATACCCAAATACCACAAAGGTGATACAGCTAAGACTCCAAACAGTAGTAGAGAGAGTGCCTAAACTGACCTTCCCCTATAATCAAACTGATGACTACCCTAATTGTCATTATAAAATTTCATCCACCAACTTGTAAAGGAAGATGCGAAGATCCACAGCTAAGCACTGGGTCTAGCTCCCAGTCTAGTCAAACAGGAGAAGATCAAAGGGGTCAAGATGATGATGAAACAAGTCACCATGACAGCTGACCCCAAGCAGTGATAGGTCACTGATTCTGATCTGAGAGTTTGGGAATCTACATATGTCTGAACTAAGCCCTCTGAATGTGGTTAGCAGTTGATTGGCCTGGGTAGTTTATGGGGCTGCTGGTAGTAAAACCAGAGTTTATTCCTATTACATGAACTGACTTCTTGGAGCCTACTTCTTACAGAGGATCATTCTTGACACTGGGAGTAGAGACTTGGCCCAATCTCAGCTAGACATAGTAGACTTCATTATCTCACCCTAGGAGTCCTTACCCTTTCTGAGGAATAGATGGAAATATGGGATGGGAAGAAACTGAAAGATAACTGAGTGAGGGAGGGGAAACAGAAGATAAATGTAGAGGAAGGGGAAATGGGTGGGTATCTTAAACAGTTTTATATTAAAAATACGATAAAATACCAGAAAAAATAAATCAGGCTACATTAATTCAGTAGATCTACATTTTTTTTCTGGAAATATTGAAAAGATAAGACACAAGTTGAAGAAAATAAGTCTAAACCATGTTCAGCAACAGATTTTCTTATATACTGACAACATTATATATTTGAACACTCTACTAATAGTAAAATAAAAGAAAGTTAAACAGAAGACACCCAAAGATAATTCATAGCTATTCATTTATAAGACAAGTGTGTGGCCTCAGAATATACAGCTCACATTTATATATATGGTATTTTTCTACAAAAATATACAAAAATTACTTTTTTATTGAAATATTTTACTCATGCCAGATTAAGTACGTATAGACAATGACAGGAATTTTGGGATAAATAAAGCAGAAAAAGTCTTTTTATGCTTGATTCTAAATAATGAGATACAGAGAGTTTGAGTGTTGATAATCATATAGAGATATTGAGCTTAGTGGGAAAGAAAAGATTCATGGTTCCTCCTTACTTTCCACCATTATTCCTTGTTCCTTCTTTCTATCCCATGGCATACAGAATAGATTCTACGTTCCATGTTAGCACATATTAGATCACAAAAAGGCCCTCCAATTTACAAACAGGTCCATGAAAACAAATTTGCGTCTGAAGAGAAAGCACTTTTGTGAAACTTAGCTTGAAGTCAGCATAACCTAACATCCCAATGGGAACAGAATTAGAATTGTGTGAAACCAATACCTCCAGATGGTTTTTGTTTATAATTTTAATTGTGCTTAAAGTCTCAGAAAAGTAATGTTTTGTGTTGTGTGTGAATGCAAAAAAATTTTTATTTCATTTGTAACAGAAAGAAATAGTTTCCAATTTGAGAGTGAAACAAAAAACAGTGCAAGACAAAGTTGAACAAGTACTTGTGAATCATAATGGGCAGTTTTATAATCCATTGCTAAGAATTGACTTATATCTTGCTGTCTTAATGTCTTCATCAAGCTTTGTTTTCATTACAACTACATAATTTATTCAATTTATTTTTACTACTGCCTTTGTATGTTCATATGTGTGTGTTCTATCTTTTCAATCAATATATATTTTGTATTTTGAGAAAGGATTTTCCTTGCTTAACAGTCCTGGTTGTCCTAGAACTCACTCTATTGACCTATAGACCAGGCTGTTCTCAGACTCATAGAAATCTGATTACTTTTGCTTCTCAAGTGCTGCAATCAAAGTATGTGCCACCACTGGCAGGCTCCAGTTCCAGCATATTTTTATAAGAACATTAACACTAGCCTTAGTGATAACTTTGGTAGTTTAGAATTGTCTTTTATTATAATCTATAATTTAGTTACACCTGTACATACCAATCTTCCACCTTGGCCTCTTATTCTTAATCAATCTCTTGTTCATTTTTTCCCTACATTTTTTTCTTGAATTGGGTCTAAAATCATGTTCCAGATTGGTATGCAAGCATATCTACAGCTGTGGCTGGTTTGAATTTGTAGCTGAGGCAGTCTTGAATTTGTGATCCCATTCTTCAGCCTCTTTCACTAATTCATATTGTACTCCTATGTATCCTAGATTTGATGAGAATATCTTAGTGGGGTTTTTCTCTAGGAAGTAACTATTCTCTTTATGAAATTACCTGAAATTATATTAAGTCAATACATTAAAATAATATGTTATAGTTAAACTATACACCATAAATATACTGCACATGATAAAATTGCTGAATTCTAAATGTAAGTGGATCCATTGAATGGTATGTCTAAATACCACTGAGAAACCTCTTCACAAAGGTTAAAATTCAGAGGGCTGTAAAGTGTGCCTGGAGGTTAGTTATTCTTTTTCTACTCCATGCACAGCTAGATTTAAACTAACACAGGAAGACAGTTGTATATTTCATCCCTAAACAGCTCCAGTGAAATATATTACATAACTTCACTCTGCAAAACATTTTGGCATTTTAAGCAATGAATATTTAATAGCAGACTCCCACAGTTCAGGGACTTAGAATCATAAAATCTTTGCAGTTTACGCACTTAATTGAGGTGTTTCAGGAATCAGTGTTTCAGACTTAAGAGCAGAGACACATTATAAACTGGATCCGTTCACAGATTTTACATTTTTTTATATAGAATGATAAGAAACCAAAGAAATTATGGCATAAGATTAAATCTTGATCTTCCCTTTTCTAGTATTTTGAAAATAAAGCAAATCCTAAAAAGGTAAGTTCAGTCTGAAGTAATTGAGGGTTATGTGAAAAAAGGCTTTCAGGTTTTCCTACTCCTCTAGGTCAAGTGTATTTTCTTTCTCTCTGTGTGATATTGTCACATTGAGACAGGGAAGAAAATATCTGCCAAAGTAAGGAAAAGACTTAAAGTGAGTATGGAAAGAAAAACATTAAGTGCAAAATCATCTGGTTACTTCAACACCTAAATAATTCTTTGGTGACAGTTTCATTCCTTATACTGTGCCCAATAAAAAGACAGATGTATTAAAAATATGTTATTTTAGAAAGATATTTTATTTAGCAGAAAGTAGAAAAACAGCTTTGCTGGTAAAATATTCTGATCCCATTCTCTATATTCTCAGATATGTTTTAATCTGCTTTGTTTCTCCTTAGTGGAAACCGTATCACTTTACAATACAATACAATCTGTTTCATCCATCACCTTGTGAAATCAATAATTTGTGAGTGATTATTTAGCTCTGGAATTTAAGAAAAGATGCAGATAATAGAATAAACTCTGTTTACCCAAAGGAACTAGAAAAGGGATGCTGTAGTGGGATTCTTGCCCTCCATCAGTTGGGAAAGGTTAACACTTTTCTTGTTTCCAGATTCTGCACTTCAATATGTAGTTAAGAGACAGAGTCTTGAATATAAATTAAAAAAAATGTGAGTTTATCTTTTGAAATAGAATTGTTTTACTTCCCGATAATTCTTGATGCTAATTTACATTGTTTTGTGTTTCTTATAGGTGCCTTTTTAAAATAACCATAATTCTAATGCAACACTTCAACTCTTTGGAATGATTTTTTAAATAATAGTAGTTGGATGCTCTGTCAAATTTGGGGTAATATTGCTTAATTACTATATTCAGTAGTTAAAAAAATAGGCATACCACATGTGATTCAGGAATTGGTAAGCATCTGACATATTTATGTTTTGTCAAATTAAATATAAAATTTTCAAGATGATTAATTATTATTTGGAAATTGCTGTCAAGACAATTGTCTGCTGCAATTTAGCTGCCACAAGGATAGACTGACCTATTGAAAAGGTATCATGAACAGGAGACCATCTAGAAATGTGTGTTTTGAGAAAGGTCAGCCTGTGTTATTATCTATTTGATTCCATTTAAGGATGCAGATCAATATTTTTGGAGAGCTGGAAGGTATGTTTTTCACTAAATAATTTCTCCCTAATACAAAATTGTTTTATTATTAGGACTGATTCTTTTGTCAAATTCTGAATTTGTAAGAACAACTGACATTTCATTATTTATCAGATAGCCTTTCCTTTGTACATCCCTCTGTTGATTCCGCGACTGTGAGCTGACTTAAAAAGGAAGACTTCTTCAATCAGCTGACAGGGAATAATTATTTGTTGATTAGGAGAGATACAAGTGTTAATGGCTTACTTTATACTCATCTTGTATTTGAGGCTCAAATTTTGGAATAACTCACAGATTCAGAAGGCAGGCAATATCATGACAAGAGCCTCACTTCTCCATCTACTGACAGAGTAATTTGACTTCCAGCTGTGTGCACCTAAAAGAAAAATGAGATTTTCCCATGGGCACAGAACTCATGTAGTAGTATGGAGCCTGACACTGAGCAGATTATAGTGCTTATCTTGCTGTTGTGTTATTAGACTCCAAATACTGGTCTTAACAAAAGAAATCTTGCATGTTCATTTTGTACCTGGACACCCAAATTATACAGCTTATGTGTAGACTACTTTTGTGAGTCTCCATTTCCTCATCTGTGAAATGGGTTCCTCATAGGATTCCTAAGAGAATTAAAAGGAGGAAAAATCATGAAAAAGAAAAAAGAAAGAAAGATAATGGCAAGAGAGTGTGAGCAGTGGCATAACCTTTTTTGGTGTGACTTTATTTCTGTGAAAACTATGCATTTTCCCTGAAATTAGATATGTATTAAGATGTTTAAATTATTTGAATAAAATACAAGTCAATTTTTACATTATGAATATTTTCATTAAAATCATTTTGTAATATTTTAATTAATAAAAAATATTATTGCAGAATATTTAGCTATACAAAGATATACTGCATTCCTTTATATTGTGCAATATTTGATGTTTTGCATTTGTTTAATTATGTAAGGGTATGTTGCTATTTTACTTTGCCTATCTAAGACATCTGTTCGGGCTAAGAAAAGGCTGAATGGCCAATAGCTATGCAGGAGGTATAGGTGACACTGCTAGACAGGAAGAGTAAGAGAGGAAATTAGGCTCAAAAGAAGAAAGTAAAGCAGATACCAGGTGGATAACATGGGCTAGTCAGTCAGACATACAAGAAGATGGAAAGTAGACACGCAGAATAAAAGGGAAAGCCCCAAGGGAAGCATGGATGGATAGATGCAGGTTAAATAAAGTTAGAAGAGCCAATGAGACACATCTAGACTAGGACATTCATGTCTCCTAAGAAAATTCCAACTACAAAGTATAATCTAAATGTAGGTCTAAATTTCTAGCAAAAATAAAAAAAAATGTTTTATAGAAATTATGGAATGCAATTAGTTACTAAAATCTGAATACAAGATTCAAATTAGGGAAAATCTATACCTGTGACTCATTTATATATATATATATATATATGTGTGTGTGTGTGTGTGTGTGTGTGTGTGTGTGTGTGTGTGTGTTATTTTAAGGAACCTTCTCTCGGAATGCTTTTGTAGCCTTGATATAAAGGGCTTGACTGTCTAATTGCATCTTTTTGGTTGTGTTTGGTTGCTGCCCCTTGGAGCCCTACTCTTTTCCTCAGGGAAAAGAAGAGGCAGTAAATCAGGAGTTAAGGAAAAGTAAAGGAGAGAGTAGGAGGAGTGTGGGGAAGGGAAGCTTAACTTGTTATATTGTGTATGAGAAAAATCTAATTTCAAAAAAATAAATAAGACAAAACTGAAAGATCAACAATATATTTCCCTTTCTCTAGCTTAATTATCTTTTTGAAGTTTGTTTTCATTAAGAATTTAAATAGTTTCAGGGGTGGGCCCCCTTATGTGACATGGGTTTCAGTCTGGACCAGTCATTGGTTGGTCACTTCCTCAATCTCTAGGCAATCCTTACCCACCAACACATTGCACTCAGGACAGACTGTACAGCGGTTTTGATTCCCAGTCTTTCTTCTGGAAGTCGTTCCTAGTCATAAGATGGCCAGTTCAGGCTACATATGCACAATCGCTAGCAGTCTTAGCTGGAGTCATCCGTGAAGAGTCCTGGGAGTTTTACTTGTGCCAGGTTTCTACCTGAACCTGAAATGTGTGTTTACCAGTAGACTCTTTCTGTATTCTCCCCACCTCACACCCACCCTATCCCTCTGTTCCCATCCCCACTTGTCACAAGTCTACACATGAAATCTTTCTATTTCCCCTTCCTGCTGATATCTAAGTATCCCATTAGAGCCCTATTTTTTTATAACCTCTGTGAATCTGTGGATAGCAGCATGGCTATCCATTAGGTAATAGTTAATATCTACTTTTAAATGAGTACATAATCTAGTTGTGCCAGCATTATTTGTTGAAGATGCTTTTTTTTTTTTCCTTGTGTTATCTTGGCTTCATTGTCAAAATTCAGTTGTTCGTATGTGTATTAATTTAATCTGGATATTCAATTCAATTCCATTAACCTACTTGTCTGTTTTTAGGCCAATACCATGCAGTTTTTATTACTATACCCCTGTAGTAGTTCTTAAAATCTGGGATGCTGATATGCTGATATATCCTGTAGATGCTCTTTTATTTTACAGAATTGATTTTAGCAATTCTGAGTTTATTGCTTTGTTTTTTTCAGTGAAACTGAGTAATGTTCTATCATTGCCTAACCTTATTCCAAGATAAACTGCTTAGTTTTACTACAACGTGATATGCAATGTTGTGTCAATATCAATGAGAGGCCTGTTATGGGTAGGAGAAATTTTAAGGGAGGTAGAGATTGGGATTGTAGGAGAAAGTGGAAAATGAAGTTGGGCTAAAAAATAAATGAATAAATAAGAAGGCTAATAAATAAGTAAATAAATAAATAGAGCTATTAAATAGATAAATAAATAGATAGATAGATAAATAAATGCAAGGATGTTAAAACAACTTATGTCATGTTAAACTACAATGTATATAGCCCTTGTGTTTAACCCTGATAGAATTTCTCTTCCACACAAGTTCATCAAAAGTATATAATTTAGCTAATTTTTAAATTTTATTTGAATCTTTTCTTAATTCTTGAGCCTTATTCTACATTGCATTATTTTATTCTCTGAGCAATTTATTTTCAAATGTCACAAATCTCTCGTTCTCTCTCTCTCTCTCTCTCTCTCTCTCTCTCTCTCTCTCTCTCTCTCTCTCTCTCTCTCTCTCTCTGTGTCTGTCTCTCTGTCTCATAGTAAAAAATTTCTGGCTTGTCCTAGTCCCAAAGGTTTGGAGCTGCCTGCTGCTGCTTAGCTCTGCCTAGCCCTGCTATCCAGATCAGTAGTCCTGAAGTCCTAAAGAAACACAAAGTAGCATTTATTAATAACATGCTGTTTGACTTATGGCTCAGACATATTCCTTGCTAGATCTTACAACTTAACCCTTGGTCCATTTTGCCACATGGCCCAAGACTTACCTGAATTCTTTTGCATCTTCCTCTTCAGCAGCAGCTCGTAGCATCTCTCTGACTCTGCCCTCTTCCTCTTTTATCTACTTTATTTACTCTTTGATTTCTTACTACTTCTAAGATTCCTTGCCACAGACCAACACTCCATTTATTCATTAATGATATTTACAGCTTACAGAAAGACATTTCACATCACTCTCCCTTTTCTGTCTAATCAGAAAGGAAGGTTTCAATTTCAACATAGCAAAATTACATATAATGAAAAAGCTATCAAATAAGAATTACAGTTATAATTTCTAGCCTATTGATATTCAGCAACATTAAAGAAAATATTATATCATCTACCTTATTTTTGTGAATCCAAGCTTTCACATCTAATTTATTTTTTATTATACCTAAAGAAATATATAATTATATTTATCTAATCTTCAACTATATCAAAGACCACAGAAGGATATATTACCTGAGTAAATAGGGAGTGCATGCAACTTCCAAATTCTAGAAATGACAGAAGATTTCTGTCCTTCAGGTATCTCTTATCTTTTTCTCTCTCTGAGCAAGCCTTTAATCTACCAAAGTGGGGAAGGTTTACCTATTAAATCTTACTCTACCCATCTCCCTCTATTTCTTTTTGTTTCTGATCACATCTTTAATCTCTCAGTTTTACCATCTCAATTCTGGGGAAGTTTAGGGTCTTCATTGCCACCAAGTTGAACACAGCTGCATACTACTCATGAACTCCATTTAAATATTTGGCAGCAAGGCTTCTTAAAAGACTCATAAGTGCTTTGCCATTAGCACTGAGTCCATAAACATTTATTAAATGAGCTGTGCCTCTATATGCTGCCAACAGAGATCTCTCCCCCCAAAAAATGCTGCTACTAAGACGCTTTCTTTGACTTTGTTCCCTTTTTGCCTATAAGAACAGTAACTTGAATATGTTATAAGCAGCTTGAGCTTGTACCAAGTCTTCTGTGAGACTTCAGGAACTGGCCTTGTTGCAGCTGTAGCTGTACTCTGAAAGTACATTTTGTAGCTCTAGCCTGATGCCACAACACGGCATCTCTATACCATCGCTTCCTTAAAAGACCCAACTTGAAAGCTGTTTTGGCTTCAGTTTTGTGCTTTAGAATTCTTTTTCAGCTTTCTCAGGTTTTATGTGGGTGTACATGCCCCACATTGGAGTGCCATTTTTACTATAAAGTTTTTGGCCCTGACTAGTCCTAAGGTCTAGAAAAGCAGTCCCAAATAAACCTTCTTCAGCTGTTTGATCCCAAATAATCACACAAAGTCTTATATAAGTTATATGCTGTTTGGCGTATGGCTCAGGCATATAGCTACCTAGTTCTTGTGTCTTAACGAATTTATATTAATGTCTTGCCACATGACCTACTTGAATTCTTTATATCTTCCTCTTGTATCAGCAGCTCACAGCATCTGTGTCTGACTCTGACTCTGAACTCCTTCCCCTTTGTATATGCTTATAAATCACCCCTGCCTATAAGCTAGCCTGCCATAGACCAACACAATTTCTTTATTACCCAATGATATTTTATAGCATACAGAAATACATCCCACCTCTCTCTCTCTCTCTCTCTCTCTCTCTCTCTCTCTCTCACACACACACACACACACACACACACACACACACATACACACACACAGAGACACACACACAACATTTTTCTAGCCAAATTTCAGCGAAGGTGTGGATGTTCCTAAACATCTATGTGGGTGGGTATTCCTCTTCAGTCTACATTGCCAGATAATGTATTCTTTGGTCATTGGTAGCTGTATTTTAACCAACTTTCTATTAGTACTGTATGGTCTGGAATGATAAATCATGTCTAGAGAAATTATATACCAAATGTTAACTGTGAAAGTTATGACAATTGTATATTTTAAATTTCAATTAATATTATGGTTTCTTTACAAAATGACAGAAGTGTATGCTTATGTCATCTCTGGAAGAATTTTAAGTGTTTTTCTGCTCTAGACTTAATGAGTTTTTAAAATATTTGGCTAGAAACTTTTTTACCAGCTCCTTATGTTAATTGTCTTTTCTTGAGTACACAATATACAATGAAGTACACATCCTAGAGAAAAGTTAATTATACTATAAACATATGTTATATATAATATGCTTGTAGCATATTTCATTCTTGTATTTATTTCTATTGAGTTTACTATTTCTATAGGAGTTCTGATATAGATGAAAAATATATGTGTTTATAAAATAGGATTCTTCAGAAGTATAGCATGGAATAAAATACAGCAATATGGATGTTTCTTTGTTGCAGTATACCACAATTTAGAAGTTAGAATTTTGCAAATTGACTTTTTTATGATCTTTAGAATATGATGTCCAAAATTTGCATAAATACACTTACTAAAGATGCAAATATTTCAGTTTAGTATATGTTCTATTGGGCAATTTTCATAAGGACTAACTAACACAGAATGAATTTGGATATACAGTGCTGCTGAAGTGTGAAGCTTCTATCATGTCTATGAAATTAAAGTTTTGAACATAGAAATCAATTAAGTATTTATTCATTTTCCTAACAACAGAGTAATTTAAATGTAAAGCAACCTACAAGTACTTTAGAAGGAACTACTCATTAAAATGTATCTCTCTTTATTGCTTTTGATTATTAAGTGTGGTGTATGGAACTAAATAACAAAAAGACAGAGGGTTTACTTTAGAAGCTGAAATGAAGAAGTAATAAATTCAACAGACCTAGGAGTTCTGACTTAGAGTAGGTGTCAGAAATAATGAATATGCAAGGTGATTTTGGGTACTATTATCTCAGCATCTTTCTATTACTCAACAGAGGTAGAAAAATACATGGACAGACTCATAACTTTAAAAATAAATGAGATATGAAAGAAAATAAAGACAGTGTCTTAGTATGACAGATGATGACAATACCTAGAATAATGTTAATACAATATTAAATCACATAAGCTCTAGACAGGTACCGCATTTAGACACTGCACTGATTTAAATACTTAGAAAAATTTGTGCCTGACAGAAAAAATATAAGAGGCAAAATATCAGACTTATTCCGAGCAGTCTCATTAGTTTAATAAGGACAAAATTCAAATTTGAATAACAAAGCATTTTAATCCCTTCTGGGATAATAATTAATTTAAAGTTAACTTTTCAGTATCAATAAACTGAGAAAGTTGCTTTTATTTTTAAAATGATTTATAATGATAACGTATTTCCTAAGTAGTTAAATGTTTAAATTTTTAAAATTTGTGATTTTAATGCTTACTTTGAAGTAATTGCATTATTTCAATGAATGGAAATAAGTCTCAATAATAATGAGATATCTCTTAATGAAACATGATGGTTATCTTTTAGTGGGCTTATAAATAGCAAATTCTTATTTGTTAATACAAATTTAAGTAATAAAACTAGAAGAACAGTAACAAAGTAAATTTTATTATGGCTGAAAATTTATGTAACATTAAACAGCCTAAACATGCCATGAAACATTGAATCTGAGCACCTAAAGGGTCATGTCATTCACAAACTTGGTATGCTTGGTAAGCTGCCCATAGCATTGGCTGTGTCTCAGCTTATTGGAATTCTCCTTCACCTTGTGGGTTTGCTAAGGCCCGTTGCCATGGGGTAGCACAGAGTCATGGTTGCTACTCTCCAATGGCAACCATGAAAGGAAACTACATTTTTTTTAATGCCTAGTATATTGTTTTACCACAGGCTTAGAGAAACAGAGCTTCAAAGGCAGAAAGTCTATTTTCTTTTTAAAAGAAAATTTTAAAGTAGGTTATTTAAATCAATCAATCAGCTAATAAACTGAAAATATCTGTCTTGTGTGAATGATTTTTAGTTCTCATTTCCTCTGTACCTTTTAATTTCTCTATGTTCTGTATGTTCATATTTACATACCAGTCAGGTAACTCTGCTACAGTTTCTTACAATATCCTTGTCTAGACTATGCTATATTGCTTTCTTGACACTAGACACTATTATTTCATCTTATTTAAATGATAAATAGAAGACAAACTAAAAACAAAGTATAGATAGATCTTGCTGCACAAGATTTGTGTTATGCGAATAGTTTCAATTGGGAGAGAAAAGGGTAGAGTGCAGTTCTTGAGAATATGGTTTATAAATATTTCAAATACTTTATTTGTTGATTGGCTCATTTCACACAATCTACTGAGTCACTGCAATAAAATATGTGCTCTACTCTTTTTGATCATAGGCAATTAAAAGAAATTTCTGTCACAGGCTTTGTATTACAGATCAATGAATGGACTTTTTTTTCAAACACATGCCAAGATATTTTATATTTTACAAAATCTATTGTTGCTCTTTTTACTTGCTTCGATTGTGAACTTTTCATAGCATGGACATTTCTAGAATTTGTACTATGGGGTCAAGAATGCCAATAATATAAATTAGTTGTAAGGTCCATGATTTGGCAAATATTAAAAGCAGCTCATGATAATGGTTTTTGGTTCATTTTGGAATCAGTGACTTGTTCTTATTCCTAAGAAACAGAATTTGCTATTAAGGTTAGTGTTACCAGTTATCAGAAATTTTATAGCAGCAATATTATGATAAAACTTTCAATGTAGTCACTTAAATAATTCCATAGTATACACTAAATCTAATATATATGATATATTTACATATTGGTATGTATCTCATATGTCCAAGGATTATTTTTGTCCTGTTTTCTTCACTATTTTTTTACTTAATTTAGTTTTTCAATGAGTCATAAGTACAAATTCACACAGAACATTAGGAATGAACTCTTGACAATGGGTATTAGAAAAAGTATAATCCTTAAGGCAGCAGGACCAAACTTGTATTTTTCTAAATACACTGACAAAAAATGAAGGGCAAGTTAGAAGAGTAGTGGATTAGAGTCAGGAAAATCATTAAATATCTATTTTATTTCCCAAATGAGACATGATAGTCTTCTGGGTTGGGGAGGAGGTTATACATGATTTAGTTATGAGATAAAACAAATTCTGTGACTGAATAAAATTATGGAGCAGGTGAGCTTCCTTAGATAAGTAACAATCAATGTTACAGGTCATCTTCATAGAATTCTACTAGAAATCAAGTAGAGAAGCAATTATGAAAATGTTTATATATAAAAATTGAGAGGGTTCTCTTCAATGGAAGCTAAAACATCTATTTGTCTCTGTTATTTCTTTGTTTTAAAATATTTTAGTTTTTCATTGAAATCTTCACAAATTTGTTCAGTATATTTTGATCATATTCATTTAAAACTACATTCTTTCACCCTTTCCTAGAGTTCCTCATTCTATCTGCGTTCCAAATTCATTTCTTTCAATGCTGTTTTTGTTT
Organism: Sigmodon hispidus; assembly: GCA_004025045.1. Taxonomy (NCBI): domain Eukaryota; kingdom Metazoa; phylum Chordata; class Mammalia; order Rodentia; family Cricetidae; genus Sigmodon; species Sigmodon hispidus. The sequence continues at coordinate 38,141 of PVIH01005208.1, forward strand.
CTAATGTCCACTAAGAAAAATTAATGCTGCTTATATGTGCATGGATACAGAGCCATCTATTGGGCATGGGGAACTAACCAGTGGTTATATCTCCAAAGAAGAGTGATTCATTCTTGCTCAGTACTAATCCAATTCTCCACAGTTCATTTCTCTCATCAATGCTGACATTTTGACTGTTTGATCTAACACAGTTTTGTGTAGATACCCTTAGACATTGTAAGTTAATGAGTGCTACAGCCATTTTAGCTCCAGAAGTAAGCATTTCACAGCTCTCTTGTCAATCTTGTTCTTTATATCTCTTTTCTTCAAATTCCCCTGATCTGTGTTTCGCAGAAGTTACTCATATAGACAATTCATCCATTGCAGAGTAAATAGTTACAGATAATTGAACATGGCTACTTATTTATTACTGCATTAACAAGTCTTCTTCACTGCAAAAAACTTTTTGACCAAGATCAAAAACAGCACAAAACTATGGATGCAATCATAATATTTCAAAGAGAGTGTGACAATATGCATTTAACAAAGCTGCAGTAGTAGGTTCTGCCTCCAAGGACTATGATCTCCTCAGTTGTAAATTTTGAGCATGTTTACAGTACTAATCATGAAATCTCTCCTATGGTAGCCCTCTAATACAATCAGAAATCTGTTTCATATCCACAGAACAATCATTTCACTACTGGAACAGTTATTACTCCTTACCAAACAAATTATGATATGCAGAGTCTAGTGATGAGACTATTGTTGTATTTTCTCCCTCATTAACCTGCATAATACCTTCTGAAAGTATGTAAGCTAACAAGCAAGAAGTTTATTTTCCTGACAATTGTTTTCTTTTCAATTTGTAATTGTTTTTATTGTCCTTATCCATTATGTGTGTGATCTTAGCAGAGGGTCAGGTTAACTGGCCATATTGAGCCACCCAAACAAATGACACTAGCATATGTTATTTTGTGTTCCTCTAGAGACTCCATAAACATTCCCAGAAGGCATCATATTTCTGGAACTGAACACTAAGATTTACATTTATTAACATGTCTTCTGGGAACAGCTATGTCCTTCTTTTGAAAGTGTTATATTTTATTTGCCTACAAAATGGATTTCCATAAGCCTTCTTAGTTTAAAGGATTAAACCCATCCAATGTCCTCAATTCTCCCAAGTCCAATTATTCTTTCTTAAAATTTTAACTCTGAAAATACCTTTCTTATCATTTTATATCACCTATGTTCTACTATCCTCTCTAATTATTCCCCCACCTTAGGTTTAGAGATCATAGGCTTACACATAACATTTTCATGCACACTTCTTTTTGATTAAGCAGATGATCAAATAAATCTCATTTTCAGAAGAGATTAGTTAGAAGTAGAGATTTGAGTGTTGACAGTATACACACAAATAAAGTGTTTAACTGAAGCTTAGGGGAATACAGTAAAAATAAAGAGAACCTAGAGAATGAGAATATTAGAAATTTGTAAGATGCAATTGTTGGAGGTAGAAGAAGAATACTAGAAAAAAAGGAGAAGGAAAATTAAAGGGATCAACAATAAATTTTTATAGATTTAATTTCATGTGCTTTTTGCTGCCTAGTTATAACCAGACCAAAGTACTTCAGTAAATGGTTTTGTAGTTAATGACATAAAGTAGTCAGGTCTCTAACCTTGTAAAAGGTCTTCACAGATGAAGTGGGCACTTTCAAGTTCATTCTTCTCTGTGAAGACACAGCATCAGTTCCTCCAGGGGATACAGCAACAGGAACCACTTGCATATGGAAGTAGACACCACTCAGCTCTGCTTTGATCCTCACTTCAGAAAAATAGTTGATTGCAAATGGAGACAGATTAGCCAAATTTATTTTGATATAGTTTTATTCCAAAAATGTGTTGGAATTATTCCAAGAATAATAATAAAAGAAATTATTTAAATTCATCACCTTGCTTTTATTGTTGTCTACATATATGCTTTATACTTCCTATTGGCTAGTGAGTCCTATGAGAAGGAAAAAAGGATACTGTGCACATTGTCAAGTTTATATCATTATATATTTAAGCATATCAGAAAATCTGTATATTTATTTAGTTATAATTATGGACAGGGTCATTAATTAGCTGTCATTAAACTGTCTCCAGATCTGAGTAACAATATGAATGGACAGCCATAGCTCATGCAATGCTTTCATAGAAATGAATTAAGAATGTTTTTTTTTTTTTTCTGGAAATCTAAGGTATTTGGGCAGATAAAACTCTGAAAATGCATGGTTCTTAACTCAGTCAATATAAAAATATTTTATTCTTATTATGCAAAGTAATATTCAATGAACAAATGCATTTAATTTTATTTGAAAAAATACCAATTTTAAGATATCTGTGATGTATAGTTTTCCTTGCTGTTAAAATAAATTTATATTTAAGTATTAAGAAATAATAAAAAACAGATATAAAAGGATTTGCTTGAGAATGTACTGACATTTTTTAAAGTAGTTTATATTTGGATAGTTTTTTTTTTGAGGGTTAATGTAAGTACAGAACAGAGAACATATCTTTTTATTTTTACAGAGCAACATCCAGTAGGCTATTTTAAAATTGTTAGCCACTAGATCCCATTATTGACTAAATGTATACTTATCAGAACACTAGTTACTATATTAAAATAAACCATGAATAAATTTTGCATGGTTTCTCATTGCATCATGTAGAATTTAAAAGTTATGTACACAGTAGAGAGTATTAACAATATTAGTTTTTGACTGTCTGGTTGGTTTTATTTACTTTCTATCTATCACTACAGATAATATCCAAAATTACAAAAGAAAACTTAACACTTGCATTCATTAATTTTATTTAAAAGAAGAAATATATAAAAAATGTGATAACATATTTTTGGTACTTTTTTCATGCCCAGCACTGCTTTTCCTCCTTCTCCTCCTCCAAATGCTTCTCAGCCTCCCCCTCATCCTCCAGTCCTTTCCCCAGTGAGGGCAAAAAATCCCAAGGTGATTCAGGTCAAACTGGCATATCCAGTTGAGGTGGGACTGAATTCCTCCCCACCAATATCAAGGCTTAGTAAGGTGTTCCTCTGTAGGGAACAGGCTCTAAGAAGCCAGTTCATGTGCCAGAAATAAACTCTGGTCCAGAACTTAGGAGACACATCCAAAGTAGTTTTAATACAAGTATTTTTAAAACAACATATTGGTAAGAATTAGTATTTTTTAACATGGCTTTTTGAAAAGCAATTAGATTCTTATAATTATTTTGTCACTATATATGTATATTATATATGTGTATGTATATGTATATGTGTGTGTGCTAGATGAAGCATATAATTGTAAATATGTATTTAGACAGGTTATGTTTAGGAATATATACGTATGCATGTAACAACAATGAAGAAGAAGCATGGATTTTTATGAGAGCAAAGGTTTGGTTATATGGGAGTATTTGGAGAAGAATGGAAGGTAATTATGTTATAATTATATATAATCTGAAAAATAAACAAAAAATAAAAATACATACTTAAAAATGATTCAATGGACATTTCCATAGTTGGAGCAGAGAGGTATAGTAAATCTATTTCAAGTCATATAAATGTATCCAATTACCATATTGAAACCATTATTTCATACAATTAACACACATCCATAAATAATAAAATATGCCAGGTAAAAAAGGTTATACATGGAACAATATTCTGATGATTGATACAAAAAATTCAGCACAAGTCTGAAGTCATCTTGCTAAATACATTAAGTTACAGGCCAGGAAAGTGCATCTGCATCTTGAAAGGTGAAAGGTAGCTTGAACAAGGATGTACATGGATAAAAATGTATGACTTTATTCATAATGAAAAATAAAATAATAAAGAAAACCTGGTATTAATAATGAAAGTAAATTAAATGAAAAGAAAAAACACCTAAATTTCTTCATCTCTAAAGATTATTTTTAATGCATTTATAAAAGGATCATTGATAATTTGTAAATAATTGCCCACATCCATTGAGATATTCAAAACTTTCCCACATCTCACAAAATGAGTTGCATGTTGTTGAGTCATTGGCTGAAGAATTCCATGTTGTTCAGTCATTTAGGTGTATTTCCAAGGCTATTTTATTACTCTTCATGACCTGCTGATATGGCTCTATTGCTTATGCCATCAAACATGGAGTAATCAAACTAAAGTCAAAATAGTAGCTTCAGTCAAATTGATGTCATTCCTAGGATTGAAGAGACTTTTCATGCTACCAGAGGAGAATAGCAAATATCAATATCACCCCTGTACAATTCAATCACCTACAACAGAGTTTTGACAATAGTGTCATGGGACTAGAAAACAAATGTTGATTGGATTTATTGTCCACCTGATAAGATGAAACACATACCTGACATTGGTAAGATATCTGAGAGCCAAAGACTAGATAGGTAAGAAAATCCACTATTATTATTCAGCTAAGGGAATATATAAAGCCAATAACATATTGCTATACTGATAAATCAGAATATCAATTTGTCCTCTCTAGAGAAACTTCCTTAACTAGATAATACGTAATATAGAGATACAAATTAAAATATATACCAAGAAAAAATATGCAAAGAATGAAAGGATCAGTCTTCATTTGGAGATTTTTATCAACCCCCTATTCTCAAGCCTGAAGGGGTATAAAGATTATAAAAGCCAAAGATGGTAGATGACTCCAAGGAAACATGTCTAGACAACAGTATTGATACACTCATGAACTCACAGAGACTGTGACATCATGAACAAGACCTGTATATTTTCAAAACACTCATATTCTCAACATGGAGAAGCAGAAGCAGAAACAAAGTCATTCCTCTAGATACTTGAAATTGAAACTAAAACTTGTTGTACCCAATGGAATGTCATTAAGAATCAACAAAAGTCCAGTGCAGTGCACATGCCTAGGATCAGTTAGCCAATAAAAATTACAATTCTTTTTCTTTTACTTTTTTTGGCCTTTTTTGTTTTGTTTTGTTATTTGTATTTCCTTTCTTTTATTAGATAATTTTTTTTGTTTCGTTTCTGTTCTGCCATGATTTATCCTTTTTTTAGAGAAAGAGCATCAAGTTTAGTAATGCGGTATGGAGAATCTGGGAGAAGTGAGAATGTTAAAATAGGATCCAAATATATAACCTGAAAATACTTTTAAATAGAAAGAAAATAAAAGGAAATGTCAAACAATTCCTCTTGTTAGTATATTAACAGAAAATTAATTATTTATAAGCTCAGATGAGCAGATCTAATATCTCTAAAAGTAACTCTCACTTAGAAGATTAACTTTAAAATTAGTTGAACTTTTTCAATTATTTGATGTAAAAGTGATAGGTTTACTTGTTCTTTTCTAAGAAGATATTGTCCAAATTCTCATATACAGACAACCATTGTTTGCTAGTCATTCTCATCTATAAAATCAGTTTTACATGAATAAAAGAAGGAAAGCTTCTGATAGCTTCTGGCACACATGCATGGCTGCTCTCAGATCAAGTGTATTTGATCATGTTGAATTATTTTTTAATGAGTTCTTGGATTTAGTTTGCCAGTATTTTGTTGAGAATGTTTCATCATTGCTCCTGATTGAAATTGGTTTGAAATTCACATTTTTTTTTGTTGAGTCTTTGTGTGGTTCAAGTATCACAATAACTGTAGCTTCACAAAAAGAATTTGGTAATATTCCTTCTGTTTTGCTTTGAGATACAATTTGAGGAATAGTAATATTATCTTTTTTTTAATGTCTGGTAGAATGCTGCACTAAAACTGGTTTCCCATGGGTCTTTTCTTTTTGGGAGTTAGGTACTTTTTATGACTGCTTCAATTTTCTTAGGGGTTATAGGGCTATTTAAATTGTTTAACATATATTGATTTAACATTATAAGTGATATTTACTAAGAAAGTAGTTCATTTTTTATATTTTCCAATTATGTTGAATACTTAATGATTTTCTAGATTTCCTAAGAGTATGTTGGTATATTTCTTTTTTCATTTGTACTTCTGTTAACCTAGGTAATCTCTGTTCTTCTTGGTTAGTTTTAACAAGGGTGTATCTATTTTGTTAATTTTCTCAAAGAAAAGACTCTTTATTGCATTGATTCTTTGTATTGTTGTCATTTCTGTTTTATTGATTGTTCTCTCTGTGGGATTATTTACTGTAGTCTATTTCTTTAGGGCCTGTTTGCTACTTTTTATTCTTTAACTTTCAGTTAATCCATTAAGTAGCTAATATGAGATTTCTCCGAATCCTTCATGAAGGTATTTAGTGTTATGAAATTTCCTCTCAGCATCACTTTCATTGTCACTCCTAAGTTAGGGTATGCTATGCATTCATGTTCATTGAATTCTAGGAAGTCTGTATTTTTCTTTCTTTTTTTCTTTTTTTTTATTTAGTGTTAAATTGGTAGAGAGTTGTTCAGTTTCAATGAGTTTGCTGTCTTAGCCATGGTGTTTTATTAAGACAAAAAGGTACAAGGTAGTGGCTATTTTTATGACAGACCTCATTATGTATTGATTTTATTCTTTCTTTCTCTTCCTCTTTCTTTTTCTACCACTCTCTTCCTTCCTTCTGCCTTCTCTTCTGTCCTCCATTACTTTTTGGAATCTATGTTGAAAGCTTTGAGACTTTGGACAAAAAATTCAAATAATGATGTAAACAAAATTTAATTAAATCACAGAATACCATAGTGTTGAGAGCAATGTGGGCTGTGAAGACTTGGTTCATGAGATTTCAGAGGGGATTATGATTAGCTACTAACTTAAAAGACCATTCTTGTAATATTTAATCAAATAATGTGGTGGCTTTCTGCCCTTGTCTTAAAAATCCCTTGAAGCTCAATAAAAAGTAATAGACTAATTTCATTGACAGAAGATGTTTTAAGACAGGCTAATAAAATAAAAAGATGTCATTGTATACATGAGTTCAAGACTAGACCATAGCTAAATGGACACAGTGCTTCACTTCTGCATTGATGATCTCAGGCAGGGGTGTGAGTGAAGAAAGAATTGTTTCCTTTAAGGGCCCAGCCAGAGGGAGTTTAATCATGCTCCAATAAGTAAATGAGCAGCATGACTGGGCATTTTTGTAAATGGGAGATCATAAGTGTGGGTATGAATCTGAGAGGATTTATAACTGAGTTTAATGGGGTACATGATGTAAAATCACCAAATAATAAATATATATTTAAAAAGACAGACTAATATTGATTCTGTGGTGTGGTTGATTGGGGCAAAAAAAACCCTACAAAGTCTAAAATTTGAAAAAAAGAAAACAGAAAATTTACTGTTAGTGCCACCATTGGTGCTAAAAGAGGTCAGATTAGGTATATGTTTAATCTGAATATAAAAAAAAGAAAAGATATGAGTGCTCTCATGACAAAATTCCTCCCAGGAAATTAGCCTATTAATTTGTTAAAAGAAGAGAGGGACTGTATTTTCTGTTCCTTAAATGCAAGAAGGAATGAAAATTATCACTAATGAGACTCAAGGGGCCTGCTTTCATCCAAAGAAGGTAGACAAATTTGCCAGTGTTGTTTATGTAGTTCAGTCTTTTGAGTCATAAGAAATGCACTAGTTAAAAAGGTTGTGAAATACTTTTTGCATGTGGCAAAGTGTATAGCACAATATTTCTGCACCAAGGTCCTCAGGGATCATTGTATGAAGCTGACAATGTGTAACCTGGATTGTGATGGAGACCCTAAGATTGGAGAGGTGACGGAGTGACAGAATCTTGATTGTTTATGCCAAGAAGAGCTTCATACAAGGAGTAGAATCAGCCTAAGAGAAGGAAAGTAAGTGCAAGGCCCTTCCCAATCTCTTCTCCTACACCTTGCTGAGTCAAGCATATCCCAGCTGGCTAAACTGGAAGTGTAGAGCCATCTAAACACTGACACCAAACAAGAATTTAAAGAATTTTCAATATAGCTGTTAATTTGATCTTGATTTCATCCAGTATTTCATTCATCATCCCATTCCTCTTTGAGGGATAGTAAGCTATATTCTGTGCCACTGTATATTTTGAGAAAGTAGCTTCTTAATTTTATAAGAACTGACAATTAAGATACCATCTTGAAATTTAGAAGAACCTGGACTTTTAAAGACATGGTATTGGAATAATATGTGAACTTTTGAAATTTTACTAAATGAATATTGTATTAAGGTATGGCCATGAACCTTTGTGGCCAGGAAATGGAATGTAGTAATTTGAATGGTGATGAACTCCATAGGATCCTAGATTTTAATGAGCTGTTAAAACAGTTTGGAAAAAGAGAGTATACCATTGTCGAAGAAAAATTGTCACTATGGGCAGGTTGAGGATTCAAAAGCTTTTTCATTCACAGTGTGTCTGTGTACTTTTTGTAGATGGAAATGTGGGCTCTTGGCTGCTACTGTAGCTGGCTATCTAAAATTCTATCCCAGTTTGCATGATTTTACTTGTTTGAATTGTTGCATAAACCAAATTTCCTTTAATGTAAATAGAGATATATAGTCTTGCTTTTTTGCAGAAAAAGATTTATTTTCTATTACAGAATTTGTATTATTATTATCAAAGTGGGTATGTGTATTCAGGAGGCTGTTTAAGGTTGTTTATTTAAATCTAGTCTCACCTTCCTATCAGTCAAGATCTCTGTAATTTAGCTAATTTGTTGTTATGTGTTGAGCATGAGAAAGAAGGTTCTGATTATAGGAAAAAAAGAAGAAAAAGAAAAACAGGGGCTGGAGAGATGGCTCAGCGGTTAAGAGCACTGTCTGCTCTTCCAGAGGACCCGGGTTCGATTCCCAGCACCCACATGGCAGCTAACAACTGTCTGTAGTTCCAGTTCCAGAAAAAGGAAAACAAAAATATACACATGCATTTACATTTGCTTTACTTCATTATGACACATCCTAGGGTCACTCTCATTCAGATCCTCTTTTACAAATCATTGTTATGAAAGAAAATAAGGGAAATATTACCCTTTATAATAGCTGCAAATAGCATTAAGTACCTTGAAGTAACTATAACCAAGGAAGTAACAGATCAATTTGACAAAAACTTTAAATCACTGAAGAAAGAAATTGAAGAGGATATCAGAAAATGGAAAGATCATGGATAGGTAGGATCAACATAGTAAAAATGGCAATCCTACCAAAAGCAATCTACAGATTCAATGCAATTCCCATCACAATTCCAACATAATTTTTTTAAATTTCATCCTGCTTGGCTTATGTCTCAGGCACATTGCTAGCTAGCTCTTTTATCTTAAATCAACCCATTTCCATTAATCTGTTTTGCTATGTGGCCTGTGATTCACCTATTATTTCCTTACATGTTAATTCATGGGTGGATGGATGTGTCTCTCTAACTCTGCCCTCCTTCTCCTACCTATGCTCTGATTTCTCTGCCTACTCCTACAGTGCTCACCATAGGCCAAAGCAGTTCCTTTATTTCACAGCATACAAAAAGACGTTCCCACATCACTTCCCCTTTTCTGTCAAATCAAAAAGGAAGGTTTCAATTTCAACATAGCAACATCACATATAACAAAACAGCTATCAAGCAAGAATTGTAGTTACAATATCTAGTTTATTTGTATTTAGCAAAATTAAAGAAAATATTTTATCATCTACCTTATCTTTGTGAGTTTAAAATTTCATACCTAATATTCCTTTTACAAAAACTAAAGAAAACTACTTATAACTGTCAAATCTTCAACTATATCAAAGACCACAGAAGGATATAATATTACTGAAGTAAACAGGAAGTGCAAGCAACTTCCAAAATCTAGAAATGACAGAGATGATAGTCACGCAAATTTTTTTTTGTAATGGTGGGGCATCCATTTTCAGCCTACAGGTCTAGAGTTTCTGGCATATATTTCAGTGATACAGGAAATCTGATGGACTGCTCTACCCATTCTGGCATAGTTTATCACTCGCTTCTCCTTGTGTCTTGAAGAATGTCTGGCAGTTTTCTTCGAAAACAGGAAACTGAAAGCCATCTCAGCTGTTCTTCCAAAGTTCAGAGGTCATTTTCCTGAAATCATCTTTTTTTTCTTTTTTTTAACTTTATTTATTTTATTTGCCTTGGTGTTTACCTGGAACTGGGAACAGGAACTACAGACAGTTATGAGCTACCATGTGGCTGCTGGGAATTGTATCCCAGTCCTCTGGAAGACCACTCAGTGCTCTTAACTGCTGAGGCATTTCTCCAGTCCTCCAACACATTTTTTTACAGATCTTGAAAGAACAATACTCAATTTCATTTGGAAAAACCGGAAAGTCAGGATTGCCAAAACAATTTTGCTCAACAAAAGAACCTCAGGAGGCATCACCATCCCCAACTTCAAATTATACTATAGAGCTACAGTAATAAAGACAGGATGGCACTGGCATAAAAACAGACTTGTGAATCAATGGAATTGAACTGAAGATCCTGACATTAACCCAAAATCCTATGAACACCTGATCTTTGACAAAGAAGCCTAAGGGCACAGTCAGTAAGACAAAATGACAGCCCAGAGAATGGAAAGAGATTTTCACCAACCATACAAGTGACAGAAGACTGATCTCTAAAATATATAGAGGACTCAAGAAACTAGAGCCCAAAACCCTAAATAACCCAATTGAAAAATGCGGTTCAGAACCCAATCAAAAATGGAGTTCAGAATTAAACAGGGAATTCTCAGCTGCCTCCTGCCCTGTTCACATGGTCTCCAAGGCCCTTCAGTGTCTGGCTGTCAGTCACCTATGCAAGCATGTTCTATGACTTCTTCCTTTCAGGAAGCAAGGACTTGCTAATGCTGTAATGCTGAATGGGCTGGCATATACGTGGCATTTAAACAAAATGGAAAACAATTTGAAAAACTGCCACACTTCTGGTAAATGTGGAGGGGACCAAAGCTGTGAAAAATCAACAGTTTGCTTTTATTTTCTACTAAATCAGAGTGGAGTTTTGCATTGATATCATTTACAGAATATAAAGCAATGTCTACCCACAGTTCATATACTGTATGTGTGCCCACAAATAAAACCTCATTTAAAATCAAAAAAAGAAAGTATTTACTAAATAAAATATCAACTAACTAATAATGTATCTTTCTTATTACAATAAAGTCATGTTTTTTTGTCAGTGTATACCCTTGTTCAAGCTCCATTCCCCTTCCCACCCATTCCAGTCACTCTCTCTTCTCCCCATTACTTTATCTCCTCCCCAGCAAGGGCATGAAATCCCAAGGTCCCATTGTGGCTTAGTTCAGCATCCACTCCAGGCAGATCTGCTTTCCACACCCCAACATCAAAACTGGTTCAGATGTTCCTCTGCAGGGAGTGGGATCCAAGGTGCTGGTCCAAGGTGTTTCAGATCTCAAGCTGTTCAGTGTTTGGTTTGCAGCTTGGACATGCTTTGCCTTTTGCTTTTTTATTTAGAGTCCACTAATGAGTGAATACATTCACCTGCTTATCTTTCTGAGTTTGAGATACCTCGCTCAGGAGGCTATTCTCCAAATCCATTCATTTGCCTGTAAATTGTAGGATATCATTTTTTCTTACTGCTAAGTAGTACTCCATTGTGTAGATGTACCACCGTTTTTTAATCCATTCTTCACTTGAGGGGCATCTAGGTTGTTTTCAGGTCCTTGCTATTACAAATAATGCTGCTATTAACATAGTTGAGCTAAAGTCTTTGAAAAAATGCTCAACATCTTTAGGCATCAGAGAAATGCAGATCAAAACAACTTTGAGATACCACCTTATACCTGTCATAATGGCTAAGATTAAAGACACAAATGACAGCCTATGCTTGAGAGGTTGCAGAGCAAGGGGAACACTCCTGCATTGTTGGTGGGAGTGTCAGCATGTTCAGTCACTCTGGATTGCAGATGGTCACTTCTCAGAAAACTGGGAATCGATCTCCCCAATGACCCAGCAATAACACTATTGGGGATATACCCTAAGATGGACATTCACACACTAAATGCATTAGACCAACTATGTTCATAGCAACATTATTTGTAATAGCAAGAACCTGGATACAACCTAGATGTCCCCTCAACTGAGGAGTGGATTAACAAACTGTGGTACATCTACACAATAGAATACTACTCAACAGTAAGAAAAAATGATATCCAAAAATTTGCAGGCAAATTGATAGACTTGTGGTTAATATTGTCCTGAGTGAGATATCATAAACCTAGAAAGATAAGCATGGGATGTACTCACTCATTAGTGGTCTGTAAACAAATGACAAAATAAGCAAGGCACACCCAAGCTGCAAACCACAACCACTGAATAGCTTGGAATATGAAACACCTTGGATTAGCTACTTGGAGCCCATTCCATCCATAGGAACATCTCACCCAGTCTTGATGAGGAATATGAACTTGCCTGGAATAGATGTTGAACTAAGTCACCTTGCGACCTAGGGACCTCCTGCCCTTGCTGGGGAGGAGATGAGGAGATCAGGAGAAGAGAGAGAGTGACTGAGAGGGGCAGAAGGGGGAAGGGATTTTTAACAAGGGGATACATGGAAAATGAGACTTGATTAAAAAAATAAATAAATAAATTTAAAAATTCATTGTTATGCCCCTTTGCTTAGAGTCTGCCCCAAGTAACTCCAGGAATTTTCCATTCACTTTAAAAGTGCTCTTTCACATTCTTTATTCTGCCTGTGTAAGTGTTCTCAGAATTACATCAAGGTTGACTTGTCTTCCACATTGAAGCTGATTTATTATCATATTACCCAATAAGGCTTATTTTACATTCTTCCCACCATTCATATATAGTCTTAGTGAAGTTCAAATATGATTATATTAAAAATCCTGTCATAAAAATATATGAAGCAAAGAAGCATTCAAATATAATTTTACATAATCTTTGACTGGTACTCAAACTTCACAAAGAAAATTCAAAGATCATGATCAGATTTTTGTAGTCTGTTTATATTCTCAACACCAATATATATCATGCCTCATCAATACAGTAAAATTTCACTTTTGTCTCCTTAAAATGTGTGTATGCCCACTCCCTCCAGAGGAACACCTGACCAAGTCTTAATGTTGGGGTGAGGAAGCAGATCTGCCTGGAGTGCATGGTGAGCTAAGCCACCTTGGAACCTTGAGACCTCCTACCCTTGCTAGGGAGGAGATAAAGTGATGTGGAGAAGAGAGAGTGACTGGAAGGGGTGGGAGGGGGAAAGGAGTTTGAACAAGGGCATACATGGATAAAAAATATGACTTTATTCAAAATAAAAAATAAGTGTATGTTTTTGTGGGGGGAAGAAGAGAGATTCTCTTTGATTTAGATTTGACAATTGTTCCCTCAAATTGGCTTTTGATTTTATATAAAATTATGATGTTTAATATTAAATGTTTATATGATTGAATTCTGGATAAAATGAGAAATATACTCCCTTATGGGCCTATGAAGGTGTCTTCTGGAAACTCTAACTGAAGATTGAAGAAGATACCTTCTCAGAGTAATCAGGACCATTCAGCTGTAGCCCAGGTATAAAGATAGCCAAAGGAGAAGCATCAGCTTTGGTATTATCTAGGCCTTCCCATCAGAATGCACAAGGAGATGTGTATGGTCTTTCATTGAGTAGTAACACGTTCTCAGCTCACCTGCATGCAGCCATCTACAGGATTTCCCAGCCTATTTGCTGTAACTAGTCTCATCTGTCACCTTGGTACTATGCACTCAATCTCTTGTTCTGTTTCTGAAGGAAAACCTGATTAATGCAATCTGCATAGTCACTAAGTTCTCCAGGGGACTCTTCAGTGTTCATATTTTTATATGCTGTCCTTTATGGAGATACGAATTATCAGTAGTATAGCTGCCTATGAGGTATCAAGAAATTTTTACTATCTATTTACTTATGTGTCAACCATTCTTCTATCAACATCCCCATAAATTATTAGCTCATTAATCTGGATTTGCATAAAATTATTTTCTCCTCCCTACTGATGTACTCTTTACTTAGTTTTTGATTTTTTTTTTCTGTTTATTTATTTTGATACAGGGTCTCAAGTAGCTTAAACAGAATTCAAATTAACTATGTAGACAAAGCTTACTTTAACCTCCCACCACACCACCATTCTCTCTCAAAATCTGCAATGAAAAAGTCTACCAAAATACTAAGATTGAATAAATATTCATAATTTCTTTTCAGCAAAGTCAGAAGGAAAGTGACAGGGGAAAAAAGGAGAAAGTTGAATACGTTATTATATTCTTAGATTATAAAGAGCTTATGTTAGAACAATGAAGTTTATGGCCTTTGGGAAGTGGCTTTAATTGATCTTGTTTGTAATTTAAGGATGAAAATATTAGTTTAGATCCCAGAATTTATTTATTTACTTTTCAAAAAAAAGTCCCAGTGGCTTTCTAAAGGCAAGTTCTGGGTCCAGTGAGAGAAACTATCTCCAAATAAATAAACAAATAAAAAAAATAAAGAAATTTAAAAATGCATCTTGATATCTTAGTCTTACCTCCAGAGGAATGTACTATGTGTTTGTAAAGATAAACACACACACACACACACACACACACACACACACACACACACACACACCAGCCAAGCAAAATAAATAATATTTTGATATATTTTATAGTGATCCACACAATCACTGTTATTTTACAATAACAAAATTAGTAAAAAAGCAGGAGTCTGCTTGATAGGTAAGTCTATTTAATTTTAGAGTAAATATGGAGTAATAGAGAGAGGAAGATGTTTAATTGGAAAGTCAACAAATGAATACCTGTGCTTCTGGATTTTACTGAGTGACTATGTACAAAGTAAATTTTAGTCCTTCTTAGAAGATCACACATTTTGAAATCAGAGCTCTTCCTTTGATTCCAATAAACATCCGGGTTGTCCTTGGCTTCCTTCACTATGTGAAGGAAGCACTTTGTTCTCTTTGCTCTGGGAATACATTTTCCTTGTGATGTTTTCCTTTGGCTGGGAAACAGATTAAGGGCTTTGCTTTCTGGCAAACCCTTCATTCAATTGGACACAACTACTGAAATTATTTAAAAGAAAACTTTTATGTATTCTGGCCACTCACATTTATCTTCTAGATGTCTATAAACTTATATTAGAGGAAAATTTAAATAGCAAAGTTTTTTTTAAAAGAACACCTGCAAACACATTATCATTAATATACCCTGGAGGGCTAAAGAATGAAATCCAATAATGATGCTTTTGCTCAGAGACCACACACAAAAGAAATTTATAACAGTGGAAGTTTCATATTTCTTAAATTATCCATGTATATTTTGATTTAGTCATAAGTTCTTGCTGTTTCTCTGTTTAAACTGATTCAATCTCAGAAACAATAAAATCCTGTTGTGTATGTAAGTTATAATTTTCCTTGAGTTACCATATTTTATAGTATGGTTATTCTGAATAAGTCTGAGAGAAAGTGAAGCATGGTCTACCATAAAGTGTTTTACAATTGACTGTTGAAGAAACCAAATTTATACCTCTGGAAAATAAGTTTTTAAACACTATAAACTCTTTTTTTACGATGGATATTTCCTGTTATCCTGTTGCCAGCTAGCTGGTTGGAGAGTGTCATAGTTAGTAATGCTGACAGGTTGCAAAAGTTTGCCAAAGGAAAATGTGTTAGACCAAAATAAAACAGCTTAACAGATGGATTTATTTGAAGTTTCTTAGATTTTAGAAAGAAAAAGAAGGTGATTTCATGAGTAATCTCTCAAAAGGAAAATGAATACTTTTCCTAGAGAAGTCAAAATGCAATGACTGAAATCTCTTTGGATGTATATCAAATGTTATAGGACAGTCTGGAATCTCTCCTCTCTAGCTCTTTTCCACAACTATACTTTGGTTTAAAACTATCAATATTTATTTTATATGCATACCAAAAATGATTTTTCAAGTATTCATGTAATCAGTCACTATTATTTAGAGACAAAATTCATAAACATTATTTCAGGATGTTCATTCATTTCCTCAGGAAATATCAAATTATTTGAAATTTTTGGTTAGACTTCAGTGAACAAAGAGTAACAGTAAGTGTGTTATCACTTTTTCCTCTGTAAATGACACAATGAAAATGACTGTTAATTCAGTGGCTTCTTTGAACTTGTTGATGAACACAATTTCTGCTAAGATTATCACACACCAGCTGTATTTTTATTTATATGATGAGCCTAGTTTTATGATTTTCCTTTTCTTTTTCCACTTTGATAGGTTTTTTTTTCTTCTGAGTTATTGGATGGATTTGTTCAAAATATATTTCAAATTATATTTTATCTTAGAATATAACATGAGCATGTTCTGATTAGGTGCATTCAATTTTAATGCTTTCTATACTTTTAATAGCAGTAGGAAAATTGTATTCTTTTTTTTTTTACCATGGGAGGGGGCAATTTTGATACAGATTACTTATGTGATACTTGAAGTTTCTGATAGCATCTTTCACCCTTCTCCTATATAGGGAACCTATACCTCTCTTTTATGTAAGGAACATAGTGGAAGCATGGCATACTTCCATCAAAAAAAATCTTATCAATTTATAAACCATGTGTGAATTATTTTCTGAATGTGTGCTCTTTCAATAAAATTCTATGAGGAACAACAATGCTTCCTCTAACAGTGCAACTAAAGCTAAGCACTTTTTTCCACCTCAAAAATATATAAATAACTGTAATCCATATTCAGAGGGCCTAGTTAAGTCTCATGTAGGTTCTGCAGCTATCAGTACAGAGTCAATGAGCTCCCAGTAACTCAGATAAACTGTGTGTAGGGGTTTCCCCATCATGATCTTGACTCCTTTGGTTAAATAATCCCTCTTTCCTTTCTTCTATTGGACTCCAGTATGTCAGCCCAGAGTTTTGCTGTAGATCTTTGCATCTTCTTCCATCAGTAGCTTGATGAAGGTTCTATGGTAACAATTAGGATGGTAATTGACTTTATTAAAAGGGAAGGTCAGTTCAGGCATCCTCTCCACCATTGCTTGGAGTTTTAGCGGGGCTATTCTTGTGGATTCCTGCGAGTTTCACTAGCACCTAGTTTCATTCTATCCTCAAAATGGTCTGATCTTGGGACCAAGATTTATCCCGAGTGTATGAACTGGCTTTTTGGAACTCATTCCCTATGGAGAGATACCTGCTCAGCCTTGCTATAGCTGTGGGGTACTGGGTTCTGCCTCAACCTGCTATCCCAGACTTTGTGACTTCCCATGGAAGGCCTTATCCTCTATGAGAAATGGATGATAGTAGGGGGTTGGGGGAAGTTGGGGAATTAGCAGGATAAAGGGAGGGAAAAAACAGTGGTGCTTGGTATGCAAAAAAAAAAATCCTTTTAAATAAAAACGTCATAGGATATATGGGTAAAACCAAACTATTGAAACATACTCTTTCACTGAAGCACACTTTATTTCCTCAATATTTAGTGCAAAATGTTCCCATGCTACTTATAAATGACATGGTAAATTCAGTCTGTTGTTAAAAGTTGCATTTCTCTTCTGTTTGTCCCTTTGAACATTTAGAGTTCTTCTGTTGAGAATTCCCTATTTAGCTCTGTACTTCATTTTCCAAATGGGTTTTTTGGTTTTTTGACCTCAAGTTTGTTGAGTTCTAAGTATATTTTAGATATCATCATTTCTTCAGATATAAGGTTGTTGAAGATCTTTTCCCATTCTGTTGATTGTCATTTGTGTTGTTGACTGTGCCCTTTGCATTAAAAAAGTTCCCCAGTTTAAGAAGATCCCATTTATTAATTGCTGCATTCAGCACCTGTGCTATTGATGTTAAATTTAAATATAAATTTAAAAGGTGCTATTCTGTGCAAATGTGTTCAAGGATATTTCCCACGGATTTTTTTTTCCCTATCGGGTTCAGTGTAAATGGGTTTATTTTTAGATCTTTGACCTACTTGGATTTGAGTTTTATGCAAGGTGATAGATATGTATCTATTTGCATTTTTCTACATACCATCATCCAGTTATGCCAGCATCATTTGTTGAAGATGCTATCTTTATTTCCACTGTATATTTTTGGCCCCTTTATCAAAAATCAGGTGATCACAGGTTTATGGATTAATGCCACGGTCTTTAATTTTATTTCATTGATTCACAAGTCTATTTCTATGCCATACCAAGTTCTTTTTATTACAGTAGCTCTGTAGTAGAGCTTGAAGTCAGAAATGGTAATGTCACCAGAAGTTCTATTATTGAACAGGATTGTTTTGCAAATCCTGGGTTTCTTGTTATTTTGATGAAGTTTAATATTGTTCTTTCAAGATCTGTGAAGAATTTTGTTGGGATTTTGATAGGGATTGCGTTGAATCTGTAGATTGATTTTGGTATGATTGCAATTTAATATGTAGATACTATCTATCCAGGAGCACGAGAGATCTTTCTGTTTTCTAATGTCTTCTTTAATTTCTTTCCTCAATGACTTAAACTTCTTGTCATATAGATCTGTCACTTCTTTTGCTAGAGTTGCCCCAAGATGTTTGATGTTATTTGCAGCTATTGTAAACGGTGATATTTCCCTGATTTATTTTATATCTCTTTTATCATTTGCGTATAGGAGAGCTATTAGTTTCTTTTTTTTTTTTTGAATTAATCTTGTAACTTGCTACATTTCTGAAAGTATACATCAGCTTTAGGAGTTCCCTGATAGAATTTTGGGGGTAAGTTATAAATACAAACATATCTTCTACAAATAGTGATATTTTGATTTCTTTCCTATTTGTATTTCCTTTATCTCCTTTTGTTGTCTTATTGCTCTAGCTAAGGCTTCCAAAAATATATTAAATAAATATGGGGAGAAAAGGCAGTCTTGTCTTGTTCTTGATTTTAGTGGGTTTGCATTGAGTTTCTCTTTGTTTAGTTTAATGTTGTCTGATGACCTGCTGTATATTGCCTTTATTGTGTTTAGGTATTTTCTGTATCCCTGATCTCTCCAGAACTTTTATCATGAAAGAGTACTAGATTTTGTCACAGACTTTTTCAGCAGCTAATGGAGATGATAATTTTTTTCTTTCAGGTTTTTATATGATGTGGTGATATATTTTATAGTTAATAAAACCAGTCTGGAATATCAGAAAACAGATCCACCCACAGTCAAGCCAGGAGGTTCGGAGAGTGATAACTCATACTTTTAATCCCAGAATGAGAAAGAATAGGAGTAGTGACCTATGTACTTAATCCCAGCACTCTAAGACAGAGGTCTTTCTGTGTTTCTGTGAGTTTAAGACCTAATTAACAAATAGTAGTTGCTCACACCTCTAATGTTACCTTTAGAATATGAGGTAGAGTTGAACCCAGAAGTGAAACAACTGGGTCAAGAAGGCATTTAAGAAGACAGAGAATTATTCTGGAGAAGTGAAGACTAACCAAGCTGAAGAAGCTGGAATTTAGGTTTTACCATTAGAAGTTGGCTGGGTAAGATTTGACTGTGCTTTATTTCCTTTCTCTGATACTCCAGACTGGTTTTATTAAATAAAAAATATATCACAACATAATGATAGATAATATTGACAGGTTTTCATGTATTAATTCATCCCTGCATCTAAGGGATGAAGCCTACTTGATCATGGTGGATAATTTTTTTTTGATATGTTGTTGAATTTGGTTTGTCAGTATTTTATTATTTTCCCATCAATGTTCATGAGGGACAATGGTCTATAATTTTCTTTCTTTTTTTGCATTTTTGAGTGGCTTGGATATCAGGGTGACTGTAACCTCATAAAAAGAGTTTGACAATGTTCTTCAGTTTCTATTGTGTAGAATAGTTTGAGGAGTGTTAGTATTAGTGATTCTTCGGATGTCTGGTAGAATTCTGCATTGAAACCATCTGTTCCTGGGCTTTTTTTTTTAACTTGGGAGACTTTTAATAACAGCTTCAATTTCCTTGGGTGTTATGGGTCTATTTAGGTCATTTACATGGTCTTCATTTAATTTTGGTAAGTGGTACTTAACAGAAAGCTATGTTTCAATTTAGTGTAGTACAGGTGCTTGAAGTATGACCCCTGAATTTCCTTTGTGGCTGTTGTTATGTCACCCTTTTCATTTCATATTTTGTTAATCTGGATACTCTCCTCTGCCTTTTGGTTAGTTTGAGTAAGTGCTTGTCTATCTTGTTAACTTTTAAAAGAGACAACTTATTAATTTATTTATTCTTTTTATTGTTTTCTTTGTTTGAAATTTATTGTTTTCAATCCTGAGTTTGATTATTTCTTGGCTTCTACTCCTTCTAGGTAAGTTTTCTTCTAATTGTTACAGAGCTCTCTCTCAGATGTGTTGTAAAGTCTCTTATGTGAGACTTCTCTAAGTTTTTTTATGTAGGCATCTAGTGCTATGAATTTTCCTTCTAGCACTACTTTCATTGTGTCCCATAAGTTTGAGTATGTTGTGGATTGATTTTCATTGAATTAGAGATAGTCATTGATTTCTTTGCTTCTTCTTTGACTCAGAGGTGGTTTAATTTAGAGATGTTCAGTTTCCATGAGATTGCTAGCCTTTGGTAGTTTGTGTTGTTGTTGAACTCTAATTTTTAGTTCATGGTGGTCTGATAGGATACAAGGAGTTATTCCAATTTTTCATATCTATTCAAAGTTGCTTTATGGCCAAGTTATGTTCCTAATTGAAAAATTTCTTGAGGTGCTGAGATAAAGGTATATTTCTTTGTGTTTGGGTGCAAAATTTTACACACACACACACACACATATGAGCTATTGCATCTCTTATTTTTCTGTTGAGTTTCTTAGTGGTAAACCTGTCTATTGGTCAGAGTGGGGTATTAAAGTCTCCCATTCTTATTGTGTGAGGTTTGATTTGAGATTTAAGCTTTAGTAATATTTCTTTTACATATGTAAGTGCCCTAGTGTTAGGGAGACAAATATTCAAGATTGAGACTTCATCTTGATATATTTATCCTAAAATGAATAAGTAATGTCCGTCCTGATTGTTTTTAATTGATTTTATTTTGAAGTTTATATTGCTAGATAATAGATCTATTATTTAAGTCCATTTGATTGGAAAGTTTTTTCCCAAACCTTTACTCTCAGCCAGTGTCTGTTTTTTAAGTTGAGGTATGTCTCCTTTATGTAGCAGAAGGATGGGTTCTGTTTTTGTATCCATTGTGTTATCCTGTGTCTCTTTATAGGTGAATTGAGTCGATTGATATTGGGATATTAATGACCAGTGATTATTAGTTCCTGTTAATCTTGGTAGGGGTGTGTGTGTGTGTGTGTGTGTGTATGTGTGTGTGTAATGTGTGTGCATGTGTTTCTCTTCTTTGGGTTTTTCTTTTGCGGATTTACTCTTGCTTGTAATTTTGTGAGTGTGTCTATATTCCTTAGGTTGGGGTTTTTCCTCTAGTATGTCTGCAGGGCTGGGTTTATGTCACGCGCCACCTCAGCCAGCAAGGAACACACAACACTGAATCCTTCTCTCTGCACTTTATTCGGGCCTTTCAGATATCTTCTTATCTTTCACTCACTTGCTCATTCTCTCACTCACTCACTCACTCACTCAGACGAACAACCATTCTCTCACAAACGACTCCGGGGGCGGGGGGAGCCTGCTCTTAGTGAACTACCCTCAGGGCTTCCAATCCAAGATAGCCATGTGGGCATAGCCATAGGCTCAGATACGCAGAAGCAAGCCAGGTCCTTGGCCTTAGCCAAATATGGAGTTGTTTACCAGGGACAGCGCTCAAGGCCAACGCCATCTTAAGGTGTGGCTATACAGCTCCCTACAGTTCCCCCTTTTTTAATATAAAAGCAACAGGCAAGAGTAGAGGCCTGATCTCTGTTGTGCAAAGGAAAGTATACTAATGCTTCTCCAGGTGTCCTCCACCCAGACAACATCAGACTTGTCTCATACCCCTTTTTCACATAGGCGGGAATGTGAGTATCAACCCACATGCAATCAGACATGCTCTTCTTGGGCTCCAAACCTCAGTGGATCCAAGCCTCAGTGGATCCCAAGTGCAGTTTGCAAGCCTCGAATCCTGTGCTAGAAAAACTAACCTTTCAAGGTAGCCAGCCAAACATGAGGGGACTGTCCCATCTCCAAGGCAGCAAAGGCTTGTAGAATCATGGCTGCATTACGGTGTTGAGTGAACCTAATACGGCAAATGCACCACAGGCACATTAGGAATATCAGCACCATCAGGCTCGCCAGAGCTCCCATTCCTGCCCACTCTTTCTGGTGATCCACAGTGGCAGAGAACCAGGATGCCAGTCCTTCTGCCAGGTCCATATCCACTCCGGTAGAATTCACCATCACCATGGTCACTCTCAGCTGGGCCATCAAGTTTTCGAATTCACCAATCCAGTTTCCTAAAAGATAACTTGACAACTATTTAGACAAATTTGCAGCATGGATAAAGTTCTGATATTGTACACTAGTTCCATATAATTCTGGAAACTTCCATTCACAGCCAAGCTAGGCCAGCTGCCAAAGAGTATCAATCTACTCTTGGACCAGGTCGATCCTTTGATTAATGACCATCAAGCCCCCTTTTAACTGAATATTAATGCCCTTTGGTACATCCAGGGCTTGTGCCACACTGGCAGAAAGATTATTCAAGGTTTGAGCAGTATGCACAGTATGACTCATGGCAACATTGGCCTCCCAGACCTGAAGATTTAAAGACACGCTGACTAGACGTTCAAGACTGCTGGGTCATTAGTGCAGAGAGAATTCTGAATGCCACTTGCTGAGCGCCTCAGGCTCAAACATATGCCCAAGGCATAGCGCACACAGGTGGAAATTCTCCAGGTGGCTGGAATGTAAACAACTTAGGCTCACCTACTCTCATTTAGGATGGCTGTCAATTACTGGGTGTCATGTAGTGCCTGTTAAAAGCCTCCACCTAGGCTACAGTGAATGAGGCCATGATCCCCTATGTCCGTACTGACTCAGCCAAAGATTTTATGACTTTGAAATCTAAGGGCTCATCGTATCCAATTTCCTTGTGGATCTTGAACAATGGATAAGCTAAGTGTAACTCTTTTCTGACTGCCTTCCATGCCCCCGGGCTGAAAGCACGCCCTAAACCACCATTCCCACCTTCCGCATAGGGAGGGGGAGCCGAAGGCGCAGCTTGACATGCTGGGAATATGCAGCATTCTTCTCTATCTGGATCCTCCTTTTCATTTTATTCATTCATTTCATTCATTCATTTTTGTTCTTTTTATTTGTTCTATGAGTGACAGCAGCTCTTCCTCCGAGTCTGTAGACTCAGGAGTTTCTATATCAGAAAGGTTAGGGTACAACTCTCCCCTTTTACTCCATCCATCACTGCCTGCCTCTGATCTCTCCTCCTGTAACATTTCTAAGGTGGCCTTGCCACTTTCCACTGCCTCACCATAGTGCTGATCTTCAATATTACCTCCTATCAGCTTCAAGTGGCCTCGGCAAATGGAACCACACCACCTAGAACTAATCCACAGGTCTTGATCCTCTGTGGAGACAAAACCAGAAACTCCTTTCCCAAGTAACATATTCTTACAAACAGACTTCAAAGTCAAGACATCTTCAAAGTGCTTGCATTTGTTTAACTTAGCAGCCTTAACAATCAATTGTCTTTCTGCAATTAGCTCACCAAAAGTCAAAAAATTAAAAGTAAACACAATAACCCTTATCCAGACTCTCTGTTCATCTGCCATCTTTACGTGGCTTTTATCCTTTATTTCCTATTTCATCTGCCATCTTTATGTGGCTTTTATCCTTTATTTCCTATTTCCCTTTCTTAAAGGGCTTTCCTACCCTTCCTTCGTAACTTTAAAGGTTTCTCAGAGCCTTTACCAAACAGCCCCAGCTTTGCTAATGCTTTTACTTTCACTTTGAGCTCAAGGTTGCCGTGCATCCACAGCTTACAAGAGATTACACCCACTCGTCAGTGAGCTTGCCGTGTGTCCACAGCTGTAAGAGGTTACCCTCACTCGTTGGTGAGCTCTCTCTTTCTCAGCCTTATCCTATCTATAGGCCGGAGCTACCCCGCTCTCACTGCAGATCCCAACTTACCTGGGACTTACCTGTGTACCCCCCCCCCCCCCCCCGACTGCAGAGAGTTCTGAATCCTCTCGTCCATTGGTGCGAGTTCTTATCTCTTCCCCATAAGGGCCACTACTTGTCACGCGCCACCTCAGCCAGCAAGGAACATGCAACACTGAATCCTTCTCTCTGCACTTTATTCGGGCCTTTCAGATATCTTCTTATCTTTCACTCACTAGCTCATTCTCTCACTCACTCACTCACTCATTCACTCACTCAGACGAACAACCATTCTCTCACAAACGACCCCAGGGGGAAGCCTGCTCTTAGTGAAATACCCTCAGGGCTTACAATCCAAGATAGCCATGTGGGCATCACTGATAGGCTCAGATACGCGGAAGCAAGCCAGATCCTTGGCCTTAGCCAAATATGTAGTTGTTTACCAGGGAGAGCGCTCAAGACCATCGCCATCTTTAGGTGTGGCTGTACACAGCTCCCTACAGGTTTATAGATAGGTACTGTTTATAACTGATTTTTTAAAGTAAAATAAAAATATGACTTTATTCATAATAAAAAAGAAATATCTTGTTTACTCTACTCATGGTGATTGATAATTTTGCTGGTTATAGTACTCTGGGATGAAAACCACAGTCTCTTAGTGTCTGTATAACATCTGACCAGGACCTTCTAGCTTTCTTTGTTTCCATTAAAATATTAGGCATTATTCTGGTGGGTCTGCCTTTATAAGTTACTCGAAACTTTTCTTTTGCTTCTCTTAATATTATTTTATTTTTATGTAGGTTATTGGCTTGATTATTTTATGACAAACAAAATTTTGGGGGGGTCTACTCTATTCTGTAAGCTTCATGTATAGGTATTTCTTTTTTTTCAGATTGGGAATGTTTTCTTCTTTGATTTCTTTGAATATATTTTCTGTGCTTTTGAGCTGGTTGTTTCCTCCATTCCTATTAGTCTTAAGTTTGGTCTTTTCATGGTGTTCCATATGTCCTGGACATTTTCTATTATGACTGTTTTGGTTTTAGTATTTCCACAATTTAATCTTTTACACTGTATGTTCTTTCTTCCATCTCATGCATTCTGTTGATTATGCTTGCATTTGTATTTCCATTTTTTTCTTCATATTTTCTATGTCTATCATTCCCACAATTTATGTCTTTATTGCCTCTATTTCAATTTTTAAATCTTGATATTTTTTCTTCATCTGTTTGATTGATTTTTCTTGGCTTTCCTTATTTTTTAAGGAATTTGTTGGTCCTTTTCAATTTTTTGTTTGTCTTTTCTTCTATTTCTTTAAGGGAGTTTTTATTTCCTCTTTAAGTCTTCTACATTTTAACAATCAGGTCTTGTTGAAGACCTACCCTCCATATTCTGGTGGTGCCATATTGTTCCTTATGTTATGTGTATTCTTGTACTGGAATCTGCTCATTTCTTCTTCCAGTCAATGAAGGATTTGCCTGTATCTCAGGAAGCTAACTTTAGTGCAATCTGTTCTGGCTACATCTGTGTCTAAGGAAGACTCTCTTGATCCAACAAGTGCTTTGGAACTCTGGGTCTTAGGTATGTGCTAAGCTTGCTCTTGTTCTAATAGGTGATGAGGACCTATGGGTCTGAGGTAGCACTGAATCCTAGATTGGAGCAGGATATGTATTTCAGGGTGTCCAACAAACTGCATTTTACTGGAGGTCCTGGCCTTCAGGGGATATCTTTGCTGGCTTGGATTTAGGGACAATCCACATTAATTTTAAAATCTGAAGTACATATAGAGCAAACAATTCACTTTGATAAGTGTTTTTATAGAAATAGATTACCTTTCAATAATTAAAAAATAGAATTAATATAATGAATTTTGCTGTGGTTTCTTCTAGCATAGACAATTGAGTCTGAACACTGCAATTATAAATGTCTTTGCTCTTGAAAATTACTAATATGAGTTGTTACTATAGTCTGTCAAAGAACTGATCAACAGTAGGAAAACTACTGTGTATAGTTTATTTTAACTCTTAGAAGTATCAACATGCAATGTGCTTGTGTTTGATGTGTGCTTACATGTATTTGTACACATACACATGTTTACATGTTGATGTGGAAATCAAGAAGTTCTATTAAATATTTTCCTTGATTCTTCATCATCTTATAAATGAGAAAGAAATCTCTCACTTGAACCAAGAAGTTTCAGATTTTTCTAAACTAGGTAGCCACCTTGCCCTTTCAATCCCCTCTTTTAGCTTCTTGTGCATTATGTGTACTGCTACATGCCCCCAGAACTTAGATGGGTCTGGAAACCAGCACATATTTGCAACAAGTGCTTCACTGACAGCCATTTCCCTACCCAGATTCATGGGATTTTTTGCTCTACTTTGTAATTGATAGCCAACCTGCAACCCACCATACTCTTGGAAGCATCTTTCTAATCATTTCTGTAATTGCATGAATATCCCTATGAATTCTAAGTCTTGATGACAACAATTTTGCATTGCATAAGAAACATGACAAGTATCCACACCCTTTTAATCCCAACAATCAAGAAGAGAAGACAGGTGATAAAGTGTTTGATTATAGCCTGTGCTTCAATAATAAAAAATCTTTGAAGAAGAAGGGAAGCAGGGAAGACAGAAAAAAGTGACAAAGTCCAGGAACAAAGGAAGAAAAAAAGAAGGGAAGGAGGAAATTATCTTCCAATATCATGTATTATATCTCCTCCAATGTGAACAACAGAATTGCTGTTCATGCCCGCACTTTCTGGTTTATCTCTAGTATTATGTTTGTTATGTATTGTTATTTTTTATGTACAGTGTCTTTGTTTATTCTTAGTAGCCCAACTTCTCAAAGTCTGTTTTATTACAAGGTGGCTATCTCTTAGGAAATCAGAACACTAAGCTGACATCTTTCAAGCTTTAGTTCAGCACAGTGTCTGTCAATTTCAGAAAACCCATGGGGTGTAGACTAGGCTGGCTGTCAGAATTATGACTGTCTACAAGGTGATCTAAGAAAATCAAGCAGACAGAGAGATGAGAAAAGCCAGCTTTGGGAATTAGTTAGTAATGTCACCAAACTAACCAGTATAGATAAGAATGATATGAAACTTGTTTTTACATTCTTATAAGCTTTGCCAAAATCTTACCTCTTGTCCTAATTACTCCATGTTGATTAATGGGTTTCAACTACCTGCAATATAAAATCTTGACTAGTGCAATTTCACTAAGTGAGAAAGTTGCACATACTTTTTATCAGAAATAATTAACTTACAGATTTTACATGTCTACTCCTCACTGTGATTTTCTTTAAGCTATTAACTACTTTGTTTTATTTTTGAAATTATAAAATAATTATAACATTCTGCCTTTCGTTCCTACATATTCTACTCTATACCGTCCGGCTCTAATTTGAATCTTTGCCTCTTTTGTCACTAATTATTATTGCCTGAATATATGCACCACACACACACACACACACACACACACATACATACACACAAAGTAGACACTTCAATATTGCATATTCCCTATCATTGGAGAAAAAACATACAGCAATGTGTTACTTAGCACGCCTGATACTTTATTTTAGTAAATTTTATAAGTCATTAATAGTTTAATATTGAAAACACCTAAAATTGTGAGAAAGGTAAAAATCATTGAAAGAAGTGAAAAAAGTAAATTTATTTGTACTAAAATTGTTTTTCATACAAAATATTAAGATTATTTTTTGTTATCAAACTTGTTTCAGACTTTCCTATAATAAAATAAGAACTGTATGTATGTATAATCATCCTATAAATCAAAATGTATTACAGAAATATAGTAATAAAAGAGAATGATATCTATATAACAACATTATGCTCATCAGTGGAATCAAATTGAAGACCCAGACATATATCCACATATACATGAATATTTTCTTTTTGACACAGAAAACAAATATATACACTACATAAAGTAGAGAATCTTTTAGATATAGTGCTAGCCAAACTAATAGGCTTTCCTAAAACTCACTCTCTAAACCAGGCTGGCCTTGAACATACAGCAATCTGTTTCTGCCTCCCCAATCCTGGGATTAAAGTTGTGCACCATCACCACCTGTAATCAGTTGCACGTAGATCATCAGTGATGGGTAGATCCCCACAAGCCACTCTTTTGATCTGTGATTCATGACTGGCTATTGAAAAATCTAAGCTTGTACAGACCCAATACAGGCAACTGAAGCTGATGTGAGATTATGTTTACAATAGCCACATCACATTTTGAAGGTAACACTTGAGAGCCTTTCTCCTGGATCTTTCATTCTTTCTGGTTTCTCTTTTACAATCCTACCACAGCCTTAGAGACAATTGGATTTATGTCCTTTTAAGGGCTGAGTCATATATTCTTTTTTTTCTTCAAGACAGAGTTCTTAAAAGATGAAAGACAAAATATTGAATGTTTAGCATTTGTAGCAATCAGATAAATTAAATTATTACTACGTTGAAATTTTTTATTATGAATAAAGTCTCATTTTTTATCCATATATCCTCGTGTTCAAACTCCCATCCCCCTCCTGCATCTCCCAGTCACTCTCTCTTCTCCCCATCTCTTTATCTCCTCCCCAGCAAGGGCAGGAGATCTCAAGGTCCCAAGGTTAAGCATCCACTCCAGGCATATCTGCTTAAAGAAGGTAATTGCTGTATTTATTTTGAATTATTTAAACACTAGTTTTGAAGAAAACAACCTAGGAAGATGCTTTTTCCCCTGGGTCAAAGTTTAGCAAAGTTTTTACTCTTAGAAGCACATTTGTATTTTCTCGGATTTAAAAAAAAAAAAAAAATGAAAGGAAAAGCTAACTTAATGGCTAATAAAAAAGTTTCAATTTTCTAAGCTAAGGTTTTCTTTCTTGCTATATTAACCACTGTATGTCCATGTGTCATCTGGCTTTACTTAGATCTCCCTGTGGGAATTGTGGCTCACAGAACCAGTGGAAACTTGCTGGTAACACAGCTATTTCTATTGCTGTAAGTAATGAAGTACCTTTGATTTGTGACCCAGTCAGAATTTCATGTTTTTTAGCAGTGTCTACAGAATTGATTTATTAACTAAAGTAGGTAGAAGTTAAGACACTTGGAGAAGCATGTTCCATGCATCACTCAGTATTATGCTTCCTTTATTTTTCTGTCTGTTGTTATATTACAGATTTCTTTATAATACATGTAACATAGCTTCTAAAATTATATGTATGCTTACTATTTATAAGAGTCTGGTCATGCTGAATGACAAAATACTATAGGAACTATGGCTTCATCAGAGAATCATATGTTGTCACTGTTCCTGGAAAAATGAATAGCAAAGTTTATGCAGGAGCATCTTTGGTTTGCAGTATTCTCTCTCAAGTGCTTGGTCACTTAAAATCTTCTCTCCCTTGTACTTTATCACATAGTATCTGCTATCTATGAATTTATTTGCCACTGGCTTTTGCAACATGCATAGATGTACAAATCTCTGAGATGAATACTTCTTTTGAGAACTGAATTTGTTGGTTTTAGATGACAGAGTATTGAAAATATTTTAAAAAAAATTGGTTGTATAAAATTATCACGATATTGGTGTGCTAGCCCTAGTTTTTGACTACTGTTAAGATTATAAATAACCTTGTTTTTAAATGTTTAGAAGTATGCAACATTCTGGGATGATATTTTTTAATGAAGGAAATTTTCTTCTTGATTCTGATTGATGTATGAAGGCTAAAAATAGATAAAACCACAATGGCAAATGCTGAATATTTTATTTTATTTTTATTTAAAAATATGTTTTTACATATCAAACACTGGTTTCACTCCTACCTCTTTTCCCTAAGAACTCAGCTTCCTTCCACCCCACATCCATTCCTCAGAGGGGGTAAGGACTTCCATGTGTAGTAAGGACAATCTGGCATATCAAGTTGAGGCAAAACCACTCCACTTCTCCCTATATCAAGGCTGAGTAAGTTATTCCAATATAGGAGTTCATGTGCTGGGGATAAATTGTGGTCTCACTTCCAGAGGCCCCATAATCTGCCTAAGCTACACAATTGCCATCCCTATTTAGAGGGCCTAGTTCAATCCCCTGCAGATTCCTCATCTGTCAGTCCAGTGTCAGTGAGCTCCCTATAGCTCCTGTCAGCTGTCTCTGTACCCCCATCATGATGTTGAGCTCTTTGCTCATATAATTTTTCCTCCCTCACTGAAAATGGACTGGGAACTCGGCCCAGAGCATAGCTGTATATCTCTGCATCTGTTTCTATCAGTTGCTGGATAAAGGTTCTACAATGACAATTAGAATGATCACCAAGAAAATTGTAGAGGAAGGCCAGTTTAGGCACTCTCTCCACTATTGCTTGGAGTCTTAGCTGATGTCATGTTTGTAGATTCTTCGGTATGTTCCTATGCTTAATATTTAAGTCATATAAATTCTGTTTTTAGTTTGCTAGTCTTCTAATCAAAATTATTACTGTTTTACTTAATCTTTACTTTCTTGGGAAGGCATTGATATAAAAATTAAAGAAGAAAATAGAAGAAAAGGATGAAAATAATATACAACTCTGAAATGGAACTTCCTTATTATAGTCTATCAATATAGCTTAAAATCTATTTTTGGCCTTTTCTATTTTTTTTTGTATATGCTACCTCACTTAATCTGTTAAGTCACATTTAAATATTGTAATTATGACAATGCTTATGTTCTTCTTGAAAATTTGTGACAACATACTTGAAATAGTAATTCTAACATAAAATTGTTATCTTCAAGAAGCTGCTCTCATATTGACATATCATAATTAATCTATGAAAGAAATAGAAAGAATACCAAATAACTATCTAGTTTCTTCTGTTGAAACTTGATGTATGTTGTCTATAGTTCAAACGTAAATTGAAAATATCTTTTCAAAAGCGCATTTAGTATACTTCACCTAATACTCACAGTCTCCTATAAACTTCCAATCAGTTTCTATCCTCAGAGTGAGGCTATTTTGAACTAAAAGTGTCTTCCATACCTAACACCAATAAAAGAATATTTTGCCATGTATCACTAGACCAGGAAAAGAGTCAATATTCGATCTCCAAGTGTACACTTTGTGTTTGTGCACCCTTTGGCATTATTATAGATTCGAAAATAATTAAGTCAAGCAATCATAAATTGGAATTATCCTTTCACACCTAAATAAGCTTGGTGGAAAATTTTGTTCACAGCACTCTCCATAAACCTATATATCCCTGACTTCATCAATTTTGTTATAATTAAATCTAAATCTATAACTAATAAATATTTTAAATGCACTGCATTCATAAACATGTTTTAGTAATATATGGATCTATAAAGTCACATAGACTCTGATGTTTGTTCAGCTTGCTAGTAGATATTATAGTTTTGGCTCTGGAGGAGCTAATTTTGAAATTTTATACTTCAGTGTCCCAGTATATTCTTTTTATTCATTAATAGATTAGCTTCATTAAAAATTCTTACTCCTATATTATCTATTCTTATACATAAAGCTTGTTAAGTAACTTGGTTCTTTTCTTTTCCAAATCATTCTATATTAGACATGACTTTAACTAAGCTGCATAGGATACAGAACGTATCCTATGTAGTAGTGTAGTCTACATAAGTAAGAGTATATATTCTATTGATTTGTATATTTTACTTTATATGTATCAAATGCTAAAATAAAAAAATGATCTATAGGTGTCAAAAATAAAAATGAGAAATTTGTTTCATAGCTGTAATTTATATAGCTAGCATTCTCCTAATATCTATAGTATACTTTTTCTATATCACTTGATGATTTAAAAAAAAAAAAACTTCTTGAGTTTCATGTTTTATGTGAAATTTGAGCTTTGAATTTAGATTGTATTTAGATTTTTTTTACACATCCTTCTTGATTCAAAGTCTTTCTTTTTTATTTCTAAGTAGGGCTTAATTTTATAAGTCTTTCTTTTGTGGTTTATAATTAATGGTTAAATCATATTTAAATATTGTAATTATGACAATACTTGTTTTCTTTTTGAAGATTTGTGACAACATATTGAAATAGTAATTTTAAAATAAAATTTTTTATACTTCAGCTTAGAGTATGGAAGTTTCACTTGATGATCTAATGGACTCAATTTTTTTTTTTTTTTTTTTTTTTTTTGGTTAATGCAAGAATCTAGCTCATAACAATCTGAATGTAAAAGTGAAGATTTTCCAAGATTCCAGGGTCACAGTAATCTTTTTAAGAACAGAGTATTATTTATTTATCTTGTACTTAAAAGCCCAATTTCCTATATGTCTTCTATGATCAGAAAGAACCAGAGGTTGATGACCAAGCTTTTATCAGCTGAGCCTTTAGGAAACTATTACCATCCAAACGAAAGCATGTTCATGGACCTACGCATATTATTTTACTTATATTGAATCCTATAGTTACAGTTTTCTTATATAGTTGCTTAATTCAATAGTCATTTCCAACATATATACTCTGAAATTATTTGAAACATGTTTTTCACAATGAAGACAAAATACTGTCTAAACTGTTAGTTAATATGCTTTGATATTTAATTTAAAATTGTTCAATGAAAAGAAACTATATTAATGAAAAATGTCAAAATTACCTTGGCTTGATGTTTAAAATCATGAAAGTAAACATTTTACATGACATGGAGCCCCATATTTGCCATGCTTTAATAAGATACTGGTCAATAGAAAATGTTTTATTATTAATTAAAATGTCATGTAAATGGCAAGATTGCCATTATTTTCTTTCTAATCAATAACAAGCACTAACATTTGCTAGTTTTTTTCTACCTTCATTCAATAACTCATAAATTTTACAGGGATTTTCATGTTTTCTTTGACTGATGTACCTATTTCTGGTATTGAATCTTCCACTCCAGAGAGTTTCTCTTCAATCTCTTGGATTCTGTTGGTTATACTTGTATCTGTAGTTCTAGCTCTTTTCTTCAGATTTTTTATTTTCACTTTTGCCTCATTTTATGCCTTTTTGTTGCTTCTATTTCAATTTTTATATCCTGGAGTGTTTCTTTCATTTTTTGGTTTTCCTTTTCTGTGTTTTCTTTCAAGGATTTGTTCATCTCTTCCATTTTTTTTTGTTTGTATTTTCTGCTATTTTTTTAAGGGAATATATCCGCTTTGAAGGCTTTAATAATCTTCATGAAGGTGTATTTGCTGCTGTTTCCTCTTTAATTTTCTGTTCAGGACTTCTAGTTTTAGAACCACCAGTTTCTTTTTGTCCCTGAACTGAAGAATCCATTAACAAACTGTGGTACATCTACACAATGGAGTACAACATAGCAATAAGAAAAATATGGTATCCTAAAATTTGCAGGCAAATGAATGGATTTGGAGTATATCCTCCTGAGTGAGGTATCACACACCGAGAAAGAGAGGCAGGGGATGTACTCAATCATTAGTAGACTTTAAACAAAAAAAGTGAAGCATGTCCAAGCAGCAAACCACAAACACTGAACAGCTTGGGATCTGACAAATCTTGGACAGGCACGTTGGAGCCCTATCCCTCCAGAGGAATACCTGACTCAGTCTTGATATTGGGGTGAGGAGTGAGGAAAGTGGATCTGCCTGGAGTGGAGCTGAACTAAACCGTCTTGAGATCTTGGGACCACCTGTCCTTGCTAGGAAGGAAATAAAGTGATGGAGAGAAGAGTGAGTGACTGGAAGGGATGAGAGGGGGAAAGAAGTCTGAACAAAGGGATGCATGAATAAAAATATATGACTTTATTCATAATAAAAGTAAGTAAAAAATAAAATGGGGTTGAGAATTAAAAGGGGAATTCTCAGCAGAAGAATTACAAATGGCTGAAAGGCACTTGAAAAAGTGTTCAACATCTTTAGTCATCAGAGTAATGCGAAGCAAAACAACTTTGAGATACCACCTTATACCTGTCAGAATGGCTAAGATTAAAGACACAGATGACAGCCTATGCAGGAGAGGTTGTGTAGCAAGGGGAACACTCCTCCATTGTTGATGGGAAAAAATACAGAGGTTACCAATTTTTGTTTATAGTACTTTCTTTTATCCCTCTTCATGTGCTAAATCTTCATGTATGAAAATACTGGATATGGAAAATTTAACTTTAGATTTTTTATTTTCTAACAAGAAATAAATGTCATAGTTTTGCAAAACAAAATTAATTTCAGCTTTTTGTAACAGTTAATATTTGAAATCATTGAATATTCCCTTTAGTGTGTAACTAATATTGATATCTTGCTAATCATATTCACAGACTGATATCCTCCTCCTGATAATAAACTTCAGAATGTAGAAGTATGCAAACACCATCTATTGTGTAATATAGAAAAGGCTGCATGTTGTGTTATTTATTCAATACCTTCTTAAACATACACCTGAAGCTATTCCAAAAGTTTAATTAAACACATTTAAAGAAGTTTCATGCATTTTATTATCACTTTTAACAATATTTATGTTGGCCATTTGAGTATTATCATCTGACAGTGAAAAGCAGTGGATATATTGGCTTTACAAGGATTAACACTGTAATGATATCTTCTAATTGGAGCCTTGTGAAAGAAAACATTGTATTTTGTTAAATTTCTTCATGTTGTAGAAATATTTCTTTCAGTCACTCAAGGGGGTCTCATATTTCAGTTTAAAATGCTTGCATATATCAATGTATAGTCATTAAGGCATTTTGAATGCAAATATCACCCAACCATTTTAGCTAAATTACTTCATGCAGAAACTCATTGCCAGTTTTGCCTGGCATATGATTTGTTAATTCTTTTTAGTAGATGATTGATTAGCATTCACTTTTAACATGTGAAATAACATAGTTCAAATTTGGGTGATATGTTTATATTGGCAAATATAGTTTATCAGTTATACAATATTAGAGTAAAACAGTAACTAAGTCACTTAAATTGAACTGGTTTAATTTAAAACTAAATATTTGATAGAGTAGAATGGGTTTAGTAAAATGTACTTATATCGTCACATTGCAAAAATCTTCTTATAAACAACCATCTGGCCTTGCTTGGAATTTTCTTTTTATTACATATGAATATAATGCCCTCAGTCACAAGCTGACTTTGCTTGTATTTTGGCAACTAAGCAGTATTTATCAAACAGTCATAATTACTTGCTTGGTTTAATATGACAGGGGTTTGTTTACTTGTTGAAAATAAACCAGTGTGTCTCAATAACTGCAAAATCTTTAGCAGTCCTTTCCTTTACTCTCTTCTCTCATCATTTGGAATAATTAATAGCAAAAATAAGTCGTAGTGACAATATTACTTGTAATTATAGGAAAAATACATAGATAAGCTTTTTCATTTTCTGAGCATGTAGTTGGTCAAAATAATACTAGAATAAGCAAAATTATTTAAACAAGTTCAAGCCATTTTGTTATATTTTTATGTTGGAAAATACCTATACAATGCAATTTCACATTTTTAAATTTTGTATCTTAGATTTTCAGAAAATATTTATATGAATTTCATATACAATTATTATATGAAAATTGTATAAATAAAACTATAGCCTAAATGATACTACTGTTGTTATTAATAAGTATAAAACATACCTAAGTCTTGTCCTTACATTTATTATTCTTGTTTTGGGTAAATAGGTACTATCTTTTGATATTGTAACAAGTGTATTTTGTATGTCTTCTACTTAATAATGTTTTACTTTTTTCTTGAGATATTTAGCTTCTCAAAAGCATAATATCTAACAACTCTAACATAAATTATGGGGTATTTGTCTTACATAACCATTGCACTTCCTGTATCATTATGAACTATATGCAGGATTCTATCGTACATTAAGTCTGGCATTTAAAAAAGCATTTTAGGATGAATTTCTGAAAAACATATATATATAGCTTAATGAATAGATAGGTATGATGATTGGACTTCTCTGCCAATTTTGCTAAACTAATGACCATCTAGTAGACTGAGATACTTGCTGTTAAATTTGTGCATCCATTTCTAGAGAATATTGATTGCTGAAGGCTTAAATTATCTGAAAATGAATAGCACCATGAGGCTGCTTTGAATCAAAATGGACAAAAAGAGAATTGAGGTTTGATTTTATAGGTTTGGTATATTATGACCAGAATAGCTTATGTCTGCCGCAAACTTGTTCACTAACATGATGTTATCATAAGTCCAAACTACCAAGCATCTGGAGATTGAGCCTTCTGAAACTGAGCCAAGTAAACTGCTCCTCTGACACAACTGTTCTGTCTGGTATTTGTTCATATTCTGAGAAAGCTAATACTAGTTGATGACTAGGTAATAACGAAGGATTTAGTGTGATTACAAAGGGATAGAATTCATTAGTCATGGAGAAAGGTACTCAAATCACATTACTCTTTAATTAAAAATATTATCTCTCCAACATATAAAACAATGAACATATATAAGAGACCTTATTTTCAAAGAAATGTGTAGAAGAATCAAATGATACTATATAATCATTCTATGTGAATGTAAAGTCATCATATGAAAATAAGAATATATTTGAAGACCTATTTTCTAAAAATGTAAGAAACTAAGAACTTATCTGTATATATTAAAACAACCTATCATAACATTTAAGGAATTACTGTTTTTCATTTTAAGAGCCATAGTAAAAAGGTACTAATCAATTATATATCTCTTGATATTGTTTTTGACAAAATTAAATAATGTTAGCTGAAATTTGGTGTACACCAAGTAGAAATATGAGTAAAATGATTCAGAATAGGAAATGTGGTCACATTTATTAGTTGTTGAATTTAGTGCCTGTGCTGTTGTTATTCTGTTCAAAAAGTTATGTCCTATGGCAGTACACTGAAGATTATTTTCCACTTTCTCTTATAGCATGTTCATTGTATCTGAATTTGTATTGAGGCCATTGATCCATTTGGTCTTTGGTTTTTTTGCACAACCACAGATATGGACCAATTTGCATTCTTCTACAGATCAATAATATTCAGTTAGAGCAGTACCATTTGTTTAATATGATTTTTTTACCACTGTATAATTTTAGCTCCTTTGTCAAAAATTAGATTTTCATAACTGTGTGAATTTATATGTAGTTTTTTGATTGAATCCCACTGATTCAATTGGCTATTCTATTTTAATGTTAACACTATGAAGTTTTACTTATTATATCTCTGCAATGGACTTTAAAATCTGGGGTGGGGATACCTCTGGGAGTTTTTTATTGTACAAGATTATTTTAAATTTCTTGAAAATTAAAATGCTTTTGTAAGGCAAATGACACCATCAATAAGACGAAATGATAGCCAACAGACTAGAAAAAGATTTTTGTCAACTTGACAGAGGTTGATGTCCAAATATATGTAAAGAAAAGAGACTTCAACAAACAAAGTAAAAAAAAAATAGAAATAAATATAAACAGACAGTTCTCACAGAAGACTTTCAAATAGCAGAGAAACAAAGAAGGAAATGTTCAACATTCTTAGTCATAAAGGAAATGTAAATCAAAGTGAGTCTGAGATTTCATTTTATTCCTGTCAGAATGGCTGAGACCAAAACCAGAAGTGACAGCTTATGATGAAGAGAATGGAGAGCAACAAGGAGGACATTGCTCCATCGCTGGTTGGAGGGCAAACTTACACAGCCATTTTGGAAGCCAGTGTGGCAGTTTCTCAGAAATCTGAGAATCAACCTACCCAGCTAAACTACTCTCATGCATAAACCCAGAGAATGCTCAATCATACAACTAGGCCACTTGCTCAGCTATGTTCATAGCAGATATATTTGTAATAGCTAGAACCTGGGAATAACCTAGATGTCCCTATACTGAGTAATGAATAAATAAAACATTGTACATTTGCAGAATGGAGTATTACTTGACTGTTTAAAAGAATAGGCACCAGAGAATTTGTAGGCAAATGGATGGAACTAGAAAAAAATTCACCCTGAGTGTGGTCATGCAGTCTGAGAAAGACAAACAAGTCATGTACTTACTCATAAGTGGATACTAGCTATAAAATAAAGGGTAAATTTGCTATAATTCACAGCCCCAGAGAGGCTAGATAATAAGGAAACTTCATGAGGGAACAATGAGTTCTCACTGGAAGAGATAACAAAAAATTTTGTGACTGTTCTGAGGGAGGGTGGGGAAGAGAACAAGATATATCAGATGCGATTGCAGGACAGAGTACTGAAAGATGCTACTTGAAGGGACACATATTGGGGTAAGGTAACAACCTAGCACAACCAATCTCCCAGGAATCTACAAGAAAGAACCTAACTTAGACTAGCAGGTCAGAAGAACAGCAAATGTTTCATAACCACCTTGTGAAACTACACTAAAGGCATCATGATCAGTTCACAAAGAGAAGTATGGCCAGTTTCATTAAGGAATTTGCCCATGAAAGACCTCAAGTTTGGAAAACATGGCTAAGACTCCCACTATTAATACTAGAAAGGTTCCTGTACTGTATATCTAACTACACAAACATTACCTTATAGTGTCCAACAGCAAAAATCACCGGCGGAAATGAACATCTGTTAAATGGTTTTTAAAATTTTAATAATTTTCTTTCATTTTTCTCCCTTAAAATATCCCCATGTTCCCTTTCTTGCTTTTTTATATTTATACATACTCACATATATAAATATGCACACACACAAATGTGTATATATATACACATATATTCCATTATTATATAAGTGCAAACTGTTCAGTCTGTAATGTTACTTGTTTATAGTTTCATGGCTTATTATTTTGTTAAAAAGAGAAAAACTTTATGAGGAGAAATTAGTAAAGAACTGAGTCTCAGAGAAATGTGTAGTATTAAATGC
This sequence comes from Sigmodon hispidus, assembly GCA_004025045.1. NCBI lineage: Eukaryota > Metazoa > Chordata > Mammalia > Rodentia > Cricetidae > Sigmodon > Sigmodon hispidus. Next base: position 76,906 of record PVIH01005208.1, read on the forward strand.
TGAAAAAATTTTGTTAATTTCATTGCTATTTTTCCCTGAAATATTTACGAAGATCAAGAGCACTGAATTTACAGAATTATAAACAACTGCAGAAGCAATATTTTAATGTCTGGAGGTTTAAGAGAGTATCCTTGTCTGACAGATGATTCATTGGTTCTCAGCATCCATGTGTGTGACTAACAACAGTATATACCTTCATTATTGGTAGAATATAACAGTACTTAGATCTTTGAGAAGCTTCACTCACATGTAAATGCCCACATATGCACTTACACACACACATGCACACATGCCTGCACACACAATCCAAATAACAAAATGAAGTCTTAGAAGGCATGATTACATCAAATAATGCTTTTACTCAGTGTGACCTTTGCTAATTTGCAAGCTCTTCTAAGCACAATAATTATTGCTTCCTAGACTGATTTAGCTTTTCACAAGAGGCATTATATAAAGATGCAAGGGGAAATCTATAATGTTTTTTCAGCCTGTTAATTCTTTATCATTGTTTTAAGGTAAAAACAATCAATAAAGAAAGACAACTATGGGATTTCCATAAGGTTCTTCAACAGTCTCATTGTGGATAAACTTCTATAACAGAAAATAGGAAGTGATGAGTTTCTTCTTCTAACAGAAGGACAATTAATTTTCACATTTTAAGTCCTATTTATATATGCGTTTAATAAACAGTAATTGAGATGAGTACCTCCCATCACCCCTACTTTCTACTAAGTACTCCAATGCCACTGTCATGAATGAAATCTTCTTTCAATATAATTATTCTTTTGATTATCATACACATGCATATATGTAAGGATGTGTATGCACAAATCACACATGGACACACACATAATTGAATGCCAATAAATATGAAATGTGGAAAAATGTATGCAATCTGCTCAAATAATAAAATTAAATCCCCCTGCCCTGTACTCATCTGAATAAGATAGGAGAAAGATACATCTCTGTGTTAAAATTTAAGGGAACCAGAACAAATGAAGAAGACTGAAATGGTAAGCTATAGGATTTTGCTTTTTTGTTTGTTTTCATAGTCCTTTATGAGCACGTTTTAACATTGCCATTGTTCCAGGCTTGTTAATGCAGCCAATTACAGAACAGGCTTTTTCATGGTATTCTGTGTCTTCCAGTCATTCTGTTCTTTTTCTGATACAGGAACTATGATAGAAATGAGTCATTTGTGACTGGTCCCACTACAGTTATTTGCTGTCAAGAGAAGCTTCCTTGTTGAGGAATGAAAACGCAAATATCTATAAGAGACCGAGTTTTAAATTAGTAGGCAATTATGCTAGTATACTAAAGTGGCAGAGGAAATACTTATGGTAGTTGGTTTTATAAAGAATATAGCTTTCAAAAAGCTTAGAAGTGACTTTTAAAAAAGAAAGTTGTGTACTGTGGTCAAAGAATCAAGAACAAAACACCCAATTAAATGTTGTTCCTACAATATGGCTTCTCTAATTTAAAGATGAAGTTTGTAAGAAAAGTAAATATATTTCTAAATTAAACTGAAAACTACTGTAGTGAACAATTATCAACAATAGTGATAATAGGACACAAATAATGAACTGTTTCTTGTGTACCCCACCTAAGAGTTGAAGGTACCATTAAAATAGCATTGCTTGGTGATACTGAGATAGCACAACTTGGAAAATGTTTGTCTTACCTTTTCTTCATCTAATTTGCAGGTATTTCCCTGAAAACTGGTTCTCGGCACCTTTAATGTAATAGAGTACCTATTGATTTTGTATTAGCCTCTTACATTTATGTTCATACCTAATTAGCTATGTGCCTCTATGGCTGGTAAAACATATGTCCAGTCAATTATTGTTAGATAGAAATGAAAAGCAGTTTTAAGCAAGAACATCTATAGGAACATTTTGCTTCAGTAATGAATGTGTTTTGCCAGTATTCCAATAATTAAAACTTGAAATCATTGAAAGATTTCTGCAGAACTCCAATATGATTATGCTACCAAGGTTTCCAATCTGTATTTAGGAAGAGTTTGAGTTTGAATGATGTGTAGTTTCTCTAAACTCAAACGACAAATACAAAACTAATTATTTTTGTGTATGAATGACTCTGAATATGTTCCACTTCCCCATTAAAGGAGATTTTTAGTTTGTTATTGCTATATAACACCAAAATGCTAGAAATTTAAAATAGCATATATTTATTAACTCACTATTTCTATAGTTCAAACATGATTTTTTTTTTGTAGTCTTTACCTACTAATACAAGGTACTGATCATAGACCCAATCAGCTTATGGTTCTCCAAAGTTGAGATTGTATTTCAAAAATAAGGATACTTTGCCTAATTTTGTTACTTGTGTGTAAACAACTGAGCTATAAAACCACTTTAGTGTCACATATCACATATTCTGGCCACATGGTTGCCATAATCATAATGCAGAAGTTTTTTTTTTTTTTTCTCCAAAATCAATAGAAGAATCTGGTTTTCAGCAAAAGTCTGGTTTCAAACCTAAATTAGCAAATCTCCCTTTGGAATTCAAAGACAACTGAATCACATCACCTCTTCAATACTATCTGTCATTTAAATATTGTTTTAGATGAATATAAGTTAAAAAATGTTATCAACTGTAATGACTGAATTATGTATGTTTTGAAAAAGTGAAAACAAATCTAAAAAATACCTGAATTGGTTGTGAGTGAAATATTAGGAAAATATTAAAACCTCATGAAAGTATTTAATGTGAGAAATAAAAACTCAATTGATCATACAAAAATTAACACAGTAAATGTCATAAAATATTATATTTTATATACAAAAATAGCTAAAAAGTTACAAATAAGCAAGGAAGCACAGGAAGAACAATTTGAACTTCTCCATTAACTGTTCCATTGAAGTATTAGCTATGTGTAAATAAAATTAACCAACTGAAGTATAAACTAAAGGAAAACAAAGTCTACCCAAGATGGCTAATGTTGACTTATTTGGTTCCACTTTTCTAAAAATGCACTTATAATTTTTTTTATATTTTTAACATCATCATTTTTTCTTAGGCATCATAACCAGAAGCCATTTATTTAGCTTTATGTAGTAGTTGCTAATTTGTTGTTAAACATCCTGAGTGAAGAACCTTGAGGTGAACCTGGGCTACAATCACTGGTGATGTTTGTTTCATTCCACTGTTTATGTTAAAGTCATAAATGATAGTAACACTTGGGTTTATGGACAACCTGTGTCAGCCATGCTTTAAATATAAGACTCCTATTGTCAATGATTCATATATTCCTTTCGTGTCTAGCTAAATCAAACAAACAAACAAAAACCAAACCAAAAAAAAAAATAACAAAATAAACTTTGTGTGATTGTAACAAAGAATTCCTTGTCATTCTTACAGAAAACAAACAAAAAAAAACATAAAAATCTAGAGTCATCTTTAGAAAAAACCGAAACCACAACAAAAACAAAACATAAAATCAAGAAGAAAACTGACATTTCACAAGTGTTATCTTTCTTGAGATCATCTGTTTTTAGTTATGCTTACAAGGTAAAGCTAAAGACAATGTGAATTTACACTGTTTTCTTGCAATATATATGAATTTGATCATAATTACCAGCCAGTCATAATGCAAATTCCTATCCCATGAATAAAGATTATTTTTATAAATAAATTTCGAAGATATATGATTGCATGTATTAAAGGTAATAAATACACAGAAGAATAGTTATGTCTTGGGATAGAAAGAAAAATAAAATGTCAGAGATCACAGTTAAGTATATAAACTCATTGCATTTCTAGCCTTAAAAATCCTATTTCTTGTTTTGTTTTTTTTTTTTTTTTTTTTTTTTTGAGATGGCTTGGGGTTTAGGGCTTTGGGTTTTTTATTTATTTTTTTTCCTTTTTATTTATTATAAATAAAGTCTCATTTTTTATTCATGTATCCCCTTGTTCAAACTCCATTCCCCCTCCGGCCCCTCCCAGTCACTCTCTCTTCTTCCTATCCCCTTTTCTCCTCCCCAGCAAAGGCAGGAGGTCTCAAGGTCTCAAGGTAATTAGTTCAGCATCCATTCCTAGCAAATCTGCTTTCCTCGTCCCAACATCAAGACTGGGTCAGGTGTTCCTGTGGAGGGATAGGGCTTCAACGTGCCAGTCCTAGCTGCTTCAGATCTCAAGCTGTTCATTGGTTGTGGTTTGCAGCTTTTTGTTTAAAGTCCACTAAAGAGTGAGTACATCCCCTGCTTCTCATTCTGGAATTGTAATACCTTGCTCAGGAGGATTTGTTTTGTTTTCTCAAGACAGGATTGTCTTGTTTTTCAAGACAGGATTAATCTGTGTAGCTTTGCCTTCCTGCCAGTTGCTCTGCAGACCAGGCTATCTTCCTGCTTTTGCCTACTAAGTGCTGAGATTAAAGGCATGCACTACCACCACCTGAATTTGAAAGACATTTTAAGCTAATTGATTTATTTCCATTTTTTCCATTATATGTATATATACATATACATACATACACACATATATATATCATATTCATCCCATTTTTTCTGTCTTCTACCCAAAACAGTACAGCTGATCCTTTCATTTGCACACTAGTCTTCCTCCTCTCTCTCCCCCATCCTCCTCTTCTTTGTCTTCAATGGGTTTGCTTAGGTTTCTGTACTGGAGAATGAAGATGGAATAAATTGTAGAAACAGGAAAAACTTACCAGTGTGTACAACAGTAAAGGACAGGTTTTTCCTTTCACTATTAATTTATGCTTGATTCTAGAATAGACTCTACTGGGGAACGTACTGCTAATTTTTTGCTCCATGAACAAAATGTGTCTGTCACGTTATCAGATATTATTTGTACCTATATACCTAGGTTATGCTTTTGTCTTTTTAAGTCAGAGAAACTTTTTTGTAGATTATGATGAGTACTTCTGAGAGCCATAACTGGTAATGGTGCTAAGGGTTTGTGATTAAAACGCTTAGCCAAGATAAGCAATATATGTCACACCTGTAAGCTCAGAGAACGTTGCAGGAGAGGAGATGGGAAGAATACCAGTCCAAAGAAGGGATAGACAAATGAGGAATGTTTACCTTAGCACAACAAGGCTATGGATGCTTATACTGTCTTTGCCTGGACAAGGACTGTTGAAGATCAGGCTCTTCGATCCTTCTTCCTGGAGTAGTTAACGATTCACAAAACAAAGCTCATTTGAAGAGCATTTTATCAATTGTTTATTAAGATAGTTGGCGGTATTAGTTTAATAAAGGGGTAACAGCACAAAGTCCAGACATGTAGACAAATGAAAAAAAGTAAATCCCATTAAAACTATGCTAATTCAAGTTCCTACTATTGCTACAAAGAAATATGTAAATAATCAGGTGTTTTTATCCTTTTTCTGTAGGCTACTGTAGTTAGCATAGTACTTGTGGGTAGGGACCCAACCATCAATTGATCCCTGCATTTGGCCAGTTGTGTTTCCCAAATCTTGGAATTTGGAACATTATATCACTCAATGAGTTATTGTGTCCATTTTCAACTATGACTCCCAATTCATTAGTTCTTAATGTCTAACATTGCTATACATAAATGTATGAAAAATGGTTCATTTCAATTTTACTCTTACTATTGCCATTAGTATTAATCTGTTTACATACTTAATAATTACATTTATATAGTTTCCTAATTCACTACTGTTTTGTTTAAATATTAAACCCACATAATGATATAATTTTCAGTTGCAAGGATATTTTTCTTCACTATAAAAAGAACATGCCTGCCTTTTCAAAATACAGAAGGTAGCAATTAAGATTTGTCAGTTATAACATACTACAATGCCCTAAGCAAAAGTCCTTAAATTAATGATAATATAAATCAATAACTTTTGTGGATCAAAATGAGCAACATATTCTAAATATCTTGACAAAATCCAATTTAGTATTTCTTACATTTCAGAGCAACTTGCTTCAGTCATTACGGAATATGTTCTCTGACATTCTAAATAGACTTATTATGAAAAAGTTGCCTTCTGGAATAATTCTTTTATAAGACAATAATCCACAAGAAAATTACACATGGTAGTAGTTTGACAACTAAATTTAAGATATGGTATAGCTATAATCACAACAGGTAAAACAAAATGCATAATGAAAATAATATAATAATTAAGAAATATAAACTTAACAATTTAAGTAAAGGAATACTTGGAAATATGATAGTTTGATTTTTAATATTTTATTTATAGAACATGAAAGCTTGTTTACTCATTTAATGGTTGAGTAGAAAATGAGTCTAAATGATGCTTTTAGCTAACCTTTTCTTGATTGAATGGAATGAATTAAAACTTTATTAAACACATTTGGAAGAAATGTGTAGTGTGTTATTTGATAAAAGAACTCAAAGAAAGCTGCCAGAATCTGCGTTAAAATTATTTTCCAGACACAAATACTGGCCACTGGCATATAAAAAGGAATATTATCTGACTGCAAGTTCTGTTTTTTAAACTCTTTTTTTACTTATATATTTACTATTTGGTGATTTTACATCATGTACCCCATCAAACTCAGTTATCCGACCTCTCAGATTTATACCCACTCTTATGGTCTCTGCATTGGATTGCTAGGATTTAGAACAACATAAAGGGAATGAATTAAAACTGCCAGAGCTCTAAACAATATTGGATTGTTAGATGCAGTATATAGTTATTGTCACTAGAGGGAAATCTGAGAGGGATTTAGGACAGAGAGAGTTTATTGTTATGGCTGTAGTTTGAGTAAAGAATCCTGTGTGAATAAATTTTCTTAACAGCATGCTTACTTCAGGGGACAAAATGAAGCATAGCTTGTTTGAAAAAAGCCATATTGCCAAGCTACAGTGAAATAATTGTTTCTCAGCAAGCACCGATGTCTGTCAGATGTCTGTGTGTAGATTCATTTTTTCCATTGCCACGTTTCAATAAATTCCATCAGATTTCATCAAATGAATGAAAAAAGTCAGTGAATGTAAATATTATACTATAGCCACCATAATTGATGTTAATTTTCATTTTTTTTTAAATAAAAATGCTTTCGGTTTTCTGAAAACTGACAACAGATCCCTGAGGACATGGACAACCAACACAGAGTTCATTGAATTAAGAGAGGTTGAGTTGGTACCTACATGAAGCCTTCATCTCTATGTCCTAGTTTCCATAGTGAGAGAAGTTATTCTTTAGGCTGCAGAAAGAGAAACCTGGTCACCAGCACAGCCACAAAACCTTCAGTCTACAATATAGCCTTCCTTCAAGATGTCTTGGGGCAGTGGTGGTGCAGGACCTGTGGGAATGACCAACCAAGGTTTAGTGTAAGTTGTGTCCATGCCAGGAGATGAGTCTGTAACCTACACTGTCTGGATAAACAAGAACCTGAGACTGGATAACACAGAGACCTAGATCAGAAACAAGTACAACTGGCAAAATAATCAAATTCTTATTTTGTGTAGAAGGCTTATAAGATGAGAATGACAGCACAAACACATAACACCATCTAATGGGTAGTTGTGTCAAGAGAAACAAAAAAAAAGTTCCAAAATACCTAATTTTTCACTTAGATAAATATACTGGAACCTCACCAGGTACCACGATAAGCCACATAAAATTTTATATTTCAAATATAGTCATTCTTCCTCTTAGTTGTTTAAGATAGTTTTTGGGGAAATTTTTCTACATGCAGACTGTATCTATACCTTATTTCTTTACCCCACCATTTTTATACTACCATTGCCTAATCAAGTCCATCATGTTTTACACACACACACATACACACACACACACACACACACACACACACTCTGAGTCCATCTAGTGTTGATTGTATTTACATCTCAGTTTTTAATATAAAAAAAACTATTTCTCTGAAACTCAACTCTGTTTATTAGTACTATGGGACCCTACATGTTGGGATTTCTCTACATTTTAAGTTCATTGTGTACTATCTTCCTGCTTTCCTTCAGCTGTTTATACTTGTTTGTGAGATTTTTTAATTCATTTTTATTATTCTACTAATAATTGTTTAGTTTATCCATTTTTAATTTTTATCAAGAAATAGGCTCTGTTATTCTTTTTAAATCAAACACTATTATAATAATCATACATCATACTTAACAAACATTATTAAGGGGACAAAACCAGAGAAATTATTTATCAAAATAATAAGTAATTTCATAACATAGTTTTTTATGACAAAATAACTTTTAGGTCAATATTCTTGGATGGGCAAATTATGGTACATTTTATAGAAATAATTAAAAATACATAGTAGAAAATAATATATTTATACATTATTATTCTAAATTTATATATTAAAGTAGTTTGAGATACCAACAGATTACACTAAGATTGGCTATCCCTAAGATGCTTGACAACAATTTTTAGAAATGGTATCACTGAATACAGGCATCATAAAAATGAGTTTAGAGATAAGTTTAAATATTAAATTAGATTTACCATATGATTTAGGCATTTCTCTCTATATATAAGTATATATTCAGAGAATAGCATAAACTTAGTTTTTGCACTCATATTTTTACTGCTTTATTCATAGTATTAGTAAATACCAACAACGAATGATGAAAACTTGATACTTGTATAAAATGGAATAATTTTTAGTTCTAAAAAAATTCTTAGGAAAATAGATGAATTTAGAATAGATAATCTTAATAAGGTCAAACTATCTCAGAATCAAACAAAACAGGAAAATGAAACACTTATTCTGATATGCATAATAGCGCACATGCACATATGTGTACATATATATATATATGTATATCCCTATCAAAACAAAGCTACAAGTATGTAGCATTCCATATAGAATAAAAACTAAAAAGCTAAATATTTCAACATGATGAAGATTGGAATATAGCTAAAAGACAAGACTTATGGAAGGTAATATACATTTGGTTTTATAATTATAACTTTCTTAGAATTTTCAGTTTTTGGACACACATAAAACATATATTTGACAACAAAATTATAAAGTCTAATGATAAGCCTCATGGTCTCTGAATAGCTACTCTAACTTTATATAAGTTCATTGAGATGTAAACACTTTGGTTTGATTGATTTCATTCATTGTTCATTTGTAAGTGCTTTATAAGGAGTGTCACTTTAAACAAAGCAAAAACAATACAGAAGAACAACAAACAAACAAAACAAAGGAAAAAACCAGGAGACTGCTCATTTATATTTACTTGACTAAATATAATAGCATCTTCATAATGGTAATTCTTGTCATTTAATTATGTTTACAGTAAAGAACCCATTTTCTTTTACATCTCTTCATCGGTTTAATAGATGCATATGCTTTTAGTTGTTCATGGACAAATGCTTTGGTTCTGTCCTTCAGAATCTATTGAGAGAGACATGTTACTGCTTTTGCAGTATGGTAAAATGTCAATGCAGAAGAAAATAGCTCACCATTAGAATATAAAAGAACCTTAATAAAATTCTGAAGCTAAATTATTACTGTAAAATATTCTAATTTATTCACCGTCAAGTTTTTTCAAGAGACATTAGTAGCAAACAATTTCATGTGTTTTGCATATGCAGTTATGTTAAATAATGGTTCCATTTTTCCTTTTGTTATATAACAAATATGAGATAGTGAATAATTTGAAATGCTGATATTTATATATTACACCAAGTGCCAGACCACATTGGATTTTTCAATCTTTCACCTTTGTTGTATTCTAAAAGTTTTGCTTAACTATTTTTATGGGTTCAATTTGAGTAACAGAACACAGGTTTACGTTAGAATATTAATGGAAATAATTGATACTTTACAAGTGGTGTACCTGTGATTTCTAGAATTTAAAATAACCCATCTTGGTGGAATCATTGTTGTCTCAATATCATATTATAATAGTGAGCAATTAAGGGATCTGAAAGCTGGTGCTAAATTATTTTTGATATTGTACAGAGATAACTGAATTAATATGGTAAAATAAAAAGGAAGCTCCAAATTGAGTTTAATTATTCTCCACTTTATATAATATTAGATTTTTTTTTAATGAGAAGGAAAGAAGCCAGGTGTGATGGCACACACCTGCAAGCCCAGCATTAGGAAGACAGAGGTAGAAAGATCAGAAGTATAAGGCCATCCTTAGTAACCACATGATTAAAGGCCATCCTGGCTTCATAAGGCCCTCTCAAAATAAAAACAATCTCCTGTTTTCCCAATTATACACTGTTCAGCCTATTAACTATAATTTTATGTTTTTTTACTAGTGAATAAATTAAAATAACATTTGTACACAATTTCAATATTTTTATACATACACACCTAAATAGTTAATCAAAGCAATAATAGTGTTCAGTCATACATAGATAATGCAATATTAAATTTTGAAGTTATTATGATTATATATACAATGTTGTCAAAATATCTTTAATTTTAATTGTATATTTAATATGAGGAAATTATTAAAAAAAATTTACCTTGAAGAAATTAATTGTAGATTTAATTGCATTGGTTATTGAGAAAAAAGATTTAAGTAATCAAACTTACGCCTGTTTTCCTTACAAAGTTCTACCAAAAAAATGAATTAAAAATAAAAACATTTCTTTAATCTATCTTGATTATATCTAAAGAAACACAACATAACATAGTTTCCAATTATATCACAAAAAATTTCAGACATTTTAAAAATATCTCTGACATAAAATGATTGATTATGGAATATGTTTATTAAAATTAGTTCCTCATACTGACTAATGGGGATCTATATTGTAATATATTATCATCAATATTAAAAATGTTTTTGCTAAAATCCATATCTAAAAGATTTTCAGTACTGAAAGTAAAATTGCCTTGCAAGACAGTGGTTAAACCTCATTGCTTAAGTAAATTTTGGTTACTTTTTTAACATCTCAGTTTTTCAACTGGAATATAACAATGTGCATGACCTAAATGATCAAATTCTTTCATCTGAGTTAGAATCATTTTTTGTATAGAAGAAATAAATTCAGACTTGTCTTTAAAAAAATCTATAATCTATTTAAAACACTTTCTATTTTGTGTTCTTTCCAATTGTTTTCCATTCAACCTCACACACTCCATTGTTATAAACTTAACTGGTATAAGAGAGTTTAAAAGGATTGTCATCATCAAAAAGAAGTTTATCTACTATTACTGACAAAGGAGTCTCATTTCAATTTAGTCCTTATAACTTAAAGGAACAGTTACAATCCTCCTTGAAAGACTTTTATAGAGAATAGCATAAAGATACAATTTTGAGAATCTGGACATCTTTTCAGACAAACTAAGAGCAGAAAGGAGTAACAGATGTGTGCTCCTTTGTGTTTTGAGAGTGCTCATTCAGCTGACTCGTCCTCTCCAAGTTATCAGAAGTTCAGAAGCCAAAGCATCTTTCTTTTAGTGTGTTTAAACTGACTTATTTTGATAAGTGTTCTACTATACTGGGACATACAGAAGCACCCAAAACCTATAGGAGTATTAACGCCCAGAGACCTACTATTCAAGAACAAAATGTCATTATTTCGGGGATTTTTAAAAAATGTTATCTAGAAGATACAAGAGAGTCTCAGGTCCTAGACATTTCTGAGTTTGTTCTAATTACCATTTGAAGTGTCATTCTCAAACTCAAATTAAAATTAAATTAATTTATTTAATCAAATGAGCAAATGAGAAGATGTGATTTTAAATCAACACAAATGCTATGCCTAGTGGCATATCTCTGTAATACCAGCATTAGGGAAGAAGATACAAGAGGATACTGAGTTCTATGGAAATCTGGGTTCACAGACTGTCTTTCTCAATATCCAAACAATAAATAATTAAACAAATATGAATGCATAAAACAATTTACTTATAATCAACAAACAACCCATAGCAAGTAGAGTTTGTCAAGATCTGTTTCTGGAAGTCAGTAGGGTGTTTTGTAAATTACACATAATTAATTTACATTATCAGTTCACCAAAAATAATACAAATTAATAACACTCTTACCTAATATAATTCCAGAAAGATTTGAAATAAAATATTCTTAAGTTTATAATCAGTCACTATATTCTTTCAATGCTCAACTATTGTTTAAATTTTACTGTCTTTCTTAAAAGCATCATTCTTAAATAATGTGGAAGCTATTTTTCAAAGACGATATGCTGGATAATCTTGTATTACTGTTTTACTTTATGGACATTTTATAGAAGTGCAATGGAAATAATAGAAAAGAAACCCTTAACATGATTTTGACAAATAAATAAATCAAGTTGTTCACAGCATGCATCTGTCTTAAAGGAATTCAGTGCACAGCATGAAATAAGTTGGAAGTTAAAGCAAGCCAATAAAATACAAAATGTGAAAATTAGGCTGAAATAAACATAAGACTGAGTTTAGGCATTTGATAAGGAATCAGTAAGTAAAGATAATGAAAAAATACATAAAAATAATTAGTGACCATGCCAATTATATATAAGGTAAACTATTCTATTAATTCATTCACTAATAAGAAAGATCTTCTGTTATTAAAAAGTCAAAGTATGTACTCCCATACTCATATATCCATTGATTTGGTGGTGTTGACAGTCCCTAAATTAAGCTCCTCAGGGTTTCTCATACTACGGCGTAGACTTACTCAACTAAGACCACAATGCATCCCTAAGAAAATAATGAGCCCATATGAGATATAGCTATTTATTATGCAAAATTCCCATAGTTTCTTACATTCCAACTACTTTAAACTCAAAACAAAGTATGTTACTAGAAAAAATTGTTAGATAAAATAAAAGAGAATCCTAGAAAAATTTGATTAAGAGGGCTTCTTAACCTGCAACATTTAATTAACACACCTGAACCATATAAAGAATCTTAACAGTCATGTGATTTGAAGACTCCCTTTTTACCCCCTAGATTAAACCATCTCTTCTGAGAAACAGCTTGAAAGAGACAGATACAGACAAGATGTTTTCTTGGTCATTTGTTACCGTGGTAAAAGTAATGCAGTAAAGAATTATGGCCATGCAAAATGCTGTCTTTACAGTCATTTAGGTAAATCAGAGATCAATACTCTGAGATAAAAACTTGCATAATGATAAACTTAATCATCAACTTTTTTTTTTTAAACTTTATTTATTTACCTTGGTGTTTTGCCTGGAACTGGAACTACAGACAGTTGTTAGCTGCCATGTGGGTGCTGGGAATCGAACCCGGGTCCTCTGGAAGAGCAGAGGGTGCTCTTAATCATCAACTTTTTAAAAAGGTGTTGTCATGTGGTTGACACTCTTGTTCCAAAACTTAACCCCAAAATGAAACTTCTCAACTGAAATTCAGAATAGTTGCTTTTTTTTAAAATACAGTACAAACTATGCATTAATGTCTTTATATCACAAGTTTGAATCCACAAAATTTCAAGGTGCAGAGCTATTCAAATTAAAACCCTTCTGGAAAACTTGATTTTCAATTTCATAAGCATCTTTTCATTGAGTCAAGTAAAATCATAAATGTTCAATATTTGCATAATAAATAGGATTTTTATATAATTTTGAACATAACTTAGCAAATGAATTAAGACAAGGTTATTAGAAATCAACTTTGAAGTTCATATTTGAATGGAAGAAAGATTGCTAGAATGAAAATTCAGATATACATAAAGGGAGGAGGAAATGAGAAAAGAAATAAACAAAAGCATGGGTGAACTTGTATTGAATCATATTGTACCTTGGGAAAACAATGTCAAGCATGTTTGGAAAATTTCCCAGAAATGGTGAAAGTATGGTTCACTCAACTCTTAGTTGATCATATTACAGGATGTTCAGGAGCTTGACCATATTCATTCTCCTTTGAAGATGATGCTGGTTGCTTAGCCATAGGCCTTTAAAGTAAATAAAATGAATGCTAAATTAGTTACAGAAAAATAATGAAATATACAGTAAAATTAACCAAATCCAAACTCAAGTGAACATGATTATTTTGCTGAAATTGAAGTATTCTTTTATCTAAGTCAATAACTTCAACTTCTATGGAGTTCACATGCAGATAAATGTCTTCCCAAGGCTTTATACAATGTAGTCTGTTTCATTGACCCATCAAGTCTACTTTTGAATGAAAGCTAGTAATGTTATTTGAAAATTTGGGAGCACTTTAAATCACATTTTCATCTACTAACAGAAAAACAAGTAAAAGCCAAAGTGAGTCCTCACCTCTTAAAATGTAGTTTTAGAATTTTAACAAATCTATGACATTTTTCCATTTCCTTACTGAGGAACCTGTTGATGGGTTCTATATGGAGCAAATACACAAATAAAATTACTGTAAACGCCTACATGAAGGTTACTTGTGGACATATGACTTTGGCTCTTTTTGTAGAGAAAAGCAGCTCAGTATCTGAGGCATGTGAAAGCAAATTTCCTAGGTAACTTACTGCAGAACATTCCCTCAAGATGATTGTACAATGTTTCCATGCCTACAATAGCCATGAGGATTCCTCTGATCTGCATTTGTTCTTAAATTTAATGTTTCAGGTTTCTGAAATTGACCTTTTTAACAGATACAAATTATATCCTATTTTTTTTTAAAAAAATGCAATCCTATAAGGACTGGGGAAATTGAAAATTTTTTCAAGTATTAGTCTTTTGTAGATTTCTTCATAAACCATAAATTAGTTGCTTTAATTTTTTTAATGGTCACTAATTTGGAATTGAATTCATTCTTTTGGATGGTCATCATTTATCACATATACCATGTGAGAATATTTTCCTCACAAATGACTTAATTTTACTCCTTATTTTTTTGAACTTTCCTGGTGAATGAATATTAGTGATGAGTTACATCCTACAGAAACTATTAAATGTGCTTTATCACCAAGACAGTGAACACATTATTTCTATGTAACACTATTCTCTCTTAATATTAAATTAGCTCTCTTATTTCTGCCAGGTTTCTAAATTTGGTAGCCATTTGTCTTCCAAACACATTTAGACATATGTGAATCCTTAATTTTGTGGGTTGTTACAGTAGCAGACACATAGAAATGAAATAAAATAAGATTTTTTGCTTCTGAATACCTAAGAGAGGCCTTTCTATACTTAATATGATTTTGTTGTACTGAATTTATCACATTCACACATTGTACTTTAGATACCTCAGTCTTATGCTTCCTTCTATTATGTCTTGATTTTTAAAAACAGTTTTTAATTCTGCTCCTACCCTTGCATGCTACAACTTTTAAATCTACTAATAGTTTTCTATTTAAAAATTAATTTAACTTCATAAATATGATATTTAATATATTTTAGAATATTTAGATACCTAATTTCTTCTGTGGAAATCTTGAAAAGAAGAAGCAATAATTATTAATTGTGTGCCCTATAAATTATATCAATGCCATACCCAAAGATATTTAAAATTTTACAAGCCATTAGATCCAATTCATAGGGTTTTATGAAACGTAAACTGCCTGCTTTGAACAGAATTTACTCTCCTTTATTAGTGACTTTCTATTTTATTCCTCAGTTAGACTGTATTTCATTTCTTCTGACATCTGTGAAACATTTATATATTAGCAATGACACCCAACAGTTGTTATGAAATACATAAATCACCAAAAGGAGCATGAATAAACAGAGAGCTGCAGGCAATACAATGTCACTCTCTTCCTGCCTTTCAATTAAGTGGGAGCACTTGTCTTTTTTTCTTTGCTCTGTAAATGTTGACAACTGACACACAGCAGAACCCCCTCCTCAATATGAAAAAGCAATGTGCAGTTTTTGTCAAATTTAAATGTATTTGAATTATTCATGCTAACGATCTTGAGAGAAAAGGAGGAAATACTTCTTATACAATTGTAGTTTTTTGTATTTCTTCATTGACTCTTGTATTATCTTTAGAGAATATTGGAAAAATTAAGTGAGATTCTTTTCATGAGAAGGAATGAATACCTGAATGCTTCTAGACAGCAATTTGATATTTCAGGTATATTCAAATAGAAATGATGAAAAGAATCATACCTTTAAAACTGATATTTCAATAATTTTATAAAATGAAAAGCTGCACTTTCAATGATAAATACTTATATTCTTTTTATTGAAAATAGCTTTTTCCCACATAATATAACTTGATTATAGTTTTCTCTCCCTCTATACTTCCCCTCCTTTCCAGATCCACTCCCTTTCTTTCAATCATTAGAAAGAAACAGCTTTCCAAGGAACAACAATCATATGTGACCAAATACAACATAAGAAGTGTCATATCAAAATTAAAAAGAGCAACTTTTCAGGAAGAAAAGAGTCTGAAGTGCAGACACAAGAGTCAGACACCCACCCTTTCTCATAGTCAGAACACCTGTAAATATACTACTACATAGAAGACCTGGTGCAGACTTACATGGGAACTGTGCTTGCTGATTCAGTCTCTGTGAACGCATATGCACCTTGCTTAGTTGACTCAATATCCTTGTTTTCCGTGTGTCCTCATTAATCCCCTCTGGATCTTAGATCTTTCCTCATCTTCTTTCATAAAAGTTTCTGAGCTCTGAGGGGAGAGATTAGATGGAGACCACCAATTTAGACTCTTTTTCTGAACAATATCTAGATGTTGGTTTCTGTATCTATTTCCTTACTGTCTTGGGAAACCAGTCTAATGATGACTTGATAAGGAACAGACCTCTAAGTATAACAGAATATCATGATCTCATTATGTGGTGATTAAATTCCAAATGAAAACAATAAACATGTCAAAATAGCAAAATAACTCTTATGCATGATATAACTACCCTACATAAAATTTCAACTACATTATATAATCATTTCATAATTATACCTAACATGAAGTAACTATCCTTTGTACACCCACAAATACTTATAAATTTAATAGCTTGTGATATCCCTGAGAGACACTGTTTTTGTATGTCAAACTTAAATATAATAAATATTGGATTTGTTGTTGTTGTTGTTGTTTTACTTTACAGCACATAGTAAAGAAACTAAGGAAAGAAAACACTAATACAAATATATGTGTAAACATGTTATAAAATAATGTGATAGAAACCTGTATGCCAACTACAATCCTCATTTCAGTAACTGGTCAAATGGCTTTAGCTGATATTTTTAACTACTTTCTTCTACTACCAGTTCTGTTATTTCCCCCAACCTCAGCAAGAACCTCAGGTTTTCTTAAATGTTTTCCTGGGGAAGTGGCTCATAACTTATTCCTAGTGAAATTGTGCCCTTTGTCATCCTCCATTGATTAGGTTGTTGTAGTTTTCCATTGGCTTTAATCACAGGACATTCTATCATCAAGAGATGTCATAAATGCATCCTACACTTGGGAAACAATCTTTTCTTACCTCCATTGTGAAGTAATACAATTTCCTCTGGTAATCTGGATCAATCAGTCCTCCTAGTCCGTTGTTCTTTTTTTTCATAATATTTTTAATTATTTGGTGATTTTACATCATCCAGCTCATCAAACTCACTTATCAGTCCTCTCAGTTTCATACCCACTCTAATGATCTCCCCATTTACAAAAAGAAAAAGCCCAAACGTGTTGATTTATGTACATCAGAAGCCTAAAGTGGACAGGAGGACATCTGTGCTTCCAGTTTAAGGTTTGTTGTTGTTTCTGTCAGGAGTGCTTCCCTCTCTAAAACCAAAATTTCTGGACCAGCAGAACTTAAGGCTGAGATAACAGGAAGCATTTTTTTTTAATCAGGTCACAAGGGATGGTAGTAAGTGGAACTGCCACTTGATTCCAGGACATGTGCATAGATCCTGGCATTAGAATACAATGTATCCTTCTGAGCAACCCTGCAAATAGATCATGATGTTCAAAACAACCTTCTCTAAGCTTCATTTTTCTTACAATAATTTGCTATCCAATTAGGTAAATTATAAGAGTCACCAGCATGTTTTTTTATGAAGCTTGAAATAGATGTCAGTGTATTTTCCTATAAATCACTTCCTCTACATTTATCTTATAACCCCCTTCCTGTCTTCTCCTCTCCTGTCCTGTCCTCTCCAGTCCTCCTCCTCCTCCCCTCCCCTCCCTTCCCTTCTCCTTTCCTCTCTTTCACACACACACACACACACACACACACACACACATACACACACAAATACACACCTCCTCCTCTTTATCTGCCTTCCATCTTTTTCTTTTGTTTCTGGTGCTGTGTATTAAGATTTTAGTTTTGTGCAAGCTAGGAAATGGTACCAATTTCATTACTTACCACATATTTTCTCCATCTCCTCTTTCCCTATTGATACTGATCCATGCTCTCATGACTACATACTCTTAATTTTAAATTTATTAGAGAGTATCAAATTTTCAAAGACTTCTTATGTATTCTAATTGACATGGAACCTTGAATTATTTGATGTGTCTTAAAGATATGGATGATTAGGCTAGAGTATATGACTCCCACTTACCTAATTATTGAAACTTTTTAAAATTTTATTTTTATATGCACATATACACAGATATATCTAAGTAGATAAGGAAAACAAATATAAACTGATTTTAATTCAACATAATGAATTACATATTATATGTATAAGTATATGTTACTTACACATACATGGCTTGTCACTTAGTATTGGATAAGTTAAAACAATATGTTTCTTAACTGCATTTTAAATATTATTCTTCAATGCAGTGTTTAAATATAGCTCTCATTCATCATCAAGAAGCTTCTTATTTAGAAGTCAGAGGTCATCATAGACATCAACAACTGGTCAAAAGAAAGAGATCAACTGACTTTGAGATCCCCAGTCACAAGGAAGTATCTATAAAACACGGCTACATTTAAGGCTTGAGGAGAATCATGGAAGAGATGTCTAAATGTTCATGAGTGACTGAAGAGGTCTGCTGTGAGACAAAATTACACCATAAAAATCTCAATAATATGTCTTTTCAATCAAGGTCTGAACAATTTAAGCACTAATTGGCAACACAGTATGAACAGGGGAAATATCAAGAGATCCTATATTTATATGAAGAGCTACAAGCAATTAAGTAGTGTTGCTTTTTAAAAATGTCTTTCTTGAGATGCTAAGTCCAGAGAGGATGTACAATATAGTAGATGACATTATAGGTGACTGGGAGCTGCCTGATGTGTGTATTGAAAACACAATTTGTGTTTTCTGAAAGAAGTACCTTTACCTCTGGGTTTACTGCTGAGCCATACCTCCAATGACCTTTCTTTTAAATTTTATTGCTGTTGATACTGTTTTTTTTTTATTCTTTGTCCTAACTCCAATTGCAAAACACAAATTTCCTAAACTAATTTTTTTCAATCTTGATATAATATGAGAAGATAAAGAACGTATAAAATGTATGGAGGTATTTCCATTTTTAAATGAAAAAGCAGTTTTTATCTCTCTTTCATCTTCTATCTGTCTCCTTTCACTAGAGATTTAATACTTTTTTATTTTCTTATGTATCCTTTGCTACCTCAAGCAAAACTTTTTGTTGTCTCTGAATCATTTTGTCATATATATTTAGTTTCTCTGGTAAACTTAAACTGCTATTTTTGAACCTGTTTTGTCTGATAAGGGGAAAATACAGAACAAATGTTTGGTATCTTTACCTCTCTCTCATCCAGAAAGCCACAAGTCCAAGATTTCATAAAAGGCATGTTTGGCAAAGTTATAATTTTTTAGGTTGTCTGTTCAAGATATCTAAAATGAATTAAAATCAGTTGAGATATTCATTAAACATTTGATTCATACAGACTTCAATTTATGTTTTGAAATGGTTTGCCACAGAAAATCTAAGTGTTTGAGTACACTATGAAAGCCTGCATCATTAAGTTTAACTAGGAGTAATTTACCAAGGAGTAGTTTAATTAGGAGTAACTTTTAAAAAGCATGCTGACTCACTTTTGACTCCAAAAATTTTCTTTTTAAAGAATTTTTACAAATTCAGAGACAGAATTTTCTCTATTTTATTATAATAAGTGTAAATTTGCTGAAAGATTTATTTTTAGACAGTCTTGAACATATGAATATAAAAACTAAATGAACCTGCTTTAAATGTTTTCCTTTGATAAAATGCAATTTTCAACTGTAGACAGACTATATGGAGTTAAATGCTGCAATGATTCAAAAGCAAATACATTTTTATAATATTTCATCTTTTAAAAATTCTACTTTTACCTGATAAGAAGGTTGATTCTTTCAAACCAAATATTGTTTCCTATATTAAATTTCTTTAGAGTAACTTAAAGAGCTTTTCTATTCTACTTTTAAAATTAAGGAAAACTATGTTTGTGATTTTTGGATTTGCATTTTGAAAGTCTATTACTTCTCATGAGAATTAGTCTTATTATCACCTTAGGTTTTTACACTGGTGTTAGAGAAATTTTCCTGACGAGGATTCGTGGATGAGGACAAGTATTCATTAGCAATCAAATCCAGAGTAAACAGCAAAAGTTCTCAGATATTTCCAAGTCTTAGGATCTACACATCTCTCAGCTTTACATTAACTGGGAAATTTCTAAACATGCAGACTTTCTCTATAAATACCTTTTAATTTACAACAATATTATTATTCATTAAATTTTTCTTTGACAAATTCATATAGATGTGTTTGTGTGAGAGTGTGTATTGCAATGTTTATTGTGACTCAGTGGTTTCTTGCCTACTTCCTACCTGTCTGTTCCTTCTCCCCCTAAATTCTTTTATAAATTTACTTTGTGTGTGTGTGTGTTTGTGATCTAAGGACTTAAAGTTAGACCACCTGTGTTCTCACAGGTTTAAAACTATCCATTGGAGGCTGATGGGCTAGCCAATGTCTAGGAAACTAGCGACAATGTGGGTTCCTTTTCTTTTCATTCAGCAGCTAGAATATCAAGCTTAATTGTCTCTGGAGAGCAGTGTTGTAGAAGGGTCTCCACAGATTTCATGGGTCACATAGTTTTCTGGACAAGACCCTCAGATCTTGTTCCTGTTGTTAAGAACTTCCTTATTATTTTTCATAATTTTAGAACCTAATTCTGAAAAATCCTCTTTTTTCATTTTTTTTTAATTTTTCTTCCTTCTTCCTTTCTTCTTTTCTTGTTTCTCTTTGTTTTCTAGACAGGGACAAAATGCTGGTATAACCTTTGTGTGCAGATATTTTTTCCAATATTCTATCTTAATACTGATTCAATATTCTAGAATGCATAGCTTATATTTGAAATCTAACATTCAAATGTGCTGTATGAAATCAAAAGTGAAAAGCAGAACCAAGGGATTATAGAAAATAAATATATTCTAATATATTTATAATAACATATAATCAAATGGTTAGATATTAGACTCCTCACATGTCAGCTCTTCCTTGCATCATCATGTATATATCTATCTAATTATTTAATGTGTGTGTAATGATTCTATGGATTGAACCAGAGCCGTATACACGTTAGCACAACTACACTAAGCAATGAGCTATCTCCTTCTCCCATTTTTATTTTTTACTTTCAAAGTGGGATTAATTAAATTGCCAAAGCAGACCCTGCACTTATCATGTACTCCTAGGCCCTTGAACTTGATATCCCTCTGCTCCAGCGTTCCTCCTTACTAATTATAAGCCTACATTATAAGGTTTATGAAATTAGCCCTGGATATTCTTAAACTTTTATGCTGGGATCATTCTATCTGGGAGTGTTGGTCATTTAAGTTCCTTCTGCTACTTATACAGATCACAAGTGTTCCTCATTGGCTTTTATTGTTTGAATGTAAAATGTCTCCAAATAGTAACAGTATTTTATAAGATTGTGAACTTTCCAGAAGTGAGCCTTCCTAAAATTAGGGAGTTACTAAGGTTTGTTCTTTTTGTGTGTTTGTTTTTATTTTTATTGTACTGAGATTATGCTGGTAATGTAAATATTTTTTCCTCGTATGGGTTTAATAAAATCTAATGGGCCAAAAGGCAGACAGGAAGTATGTACTGGTCTACTAGGCTAAGAAAACTCTGAGTATAGGAAGAACAGAGACAGATGCCAGACACAGAGCCTCCAGACAGATGCGAGGCAGGGCCGCTGGACAGAGCCATCACAGACACAAGGAGATGGCAGTAGACACAGAGGAAAGAAGCTAAATGATACTGTGAGAAAAGGTACCATGCCACACAGGTGAACAAGATGGGCTGCATTCAGATGAAGGAGTTAGCAAGTCATATATCTGAGCCCTAGGTCAATCAGCATAAAATAATATAAGCATTTATGTCTCTGTGGGACTGGGTGTGTTTGTGTGGGACTGTGGGTCCAAACCTTGAGGCTAGGACAGCTAGTCTGGGCTAGAAATCATTTACAACAAATGGCTGCCCAATGTGGGTGATATACACCCACATAAAACTTGAGAAAAATTAAAGAAGTTTTCTAACGCACAGAATTTGAGCCAAAACCACTTCCAGGGGTTGTGTCTCTTACATAAGGTGTGGTACAGAGACACCCTGGTGAGGTGTGTGAGCTTGGGTTTTAATTAAAAATGGTGGGCTTTTGGAGTGCAGTTTAAAAGCTGCAACAAAGCTAGTTACTGAGTCTCAATGTAACAAACAAGCTGTTTATGGTGAATTTAAGTTTTCTGTTCTCACATGCAAAAGGGAACAAAGTTAAAGATTAATTCTTAGTAGTGGCGGCGTTTTCTTGGATCAGCTCTGTTTACTGGAAATAAGCAGAGGCTCTGCTGAAGTTTCCTGATTCAGCCTTGGAGGCAAAACGCTTCTGAGTCTATTAAGAGGCCTTGCTACCAAATACTTAAATGGGATTAATGAGCAGCAGACAGCAGTGCTTTACTTGGTGGTTATATGAACCCTAAAATTCCCCAGAGTGGTAATTGTGGGTCCTACCAATACCTCAGCTAAAAGCTAAACTTTAGCTAGACTAGGAGCTGGGCGGAGCCAGGCAACCACCCTAGTCATGCCTTTAATACTTAGCCACACTTTAGCAGATTAAGGGTGTGTTGAGAAACAGAAAGAAAGGAAATTGGGTAAAGGATTAAAGGTGGGAACAATATAGAAATTAATAAAGGGTGCTGGGTGAAGTCAGCTACTCTAAGTGAAGCCTTTAATCTTTGAGCCAAACTTTGTCAGATTAAATTTGTGATCAAAAAGAGAAAGAAGTAGAGCTTTGTGGGTCAGCTACCCTCAACAAGTAAAAAGTAGACAGAAACAGAAAAGATAAGAGATATATAGTACACACACACACAAACACACACACACACACACACACACACACACACAGACACACACACATATATTTGTGAGACTATGCATCTCAAACCTTGAGGCTAGACCAGCAAGTCTGGGCCAGAAATCATTTACAACATTTTATTTTTCTTTTTTCAGTCTACTCCACATCCAAACTCCAGAGACAATTGCATCATACCTTCTTCATTATGATGACTGTATTTCTGCCCTACCATGATGCCTGTATACTTCTTATATTCTTAGATAAAATCACTACTTCCTCTCCTAAGCTGCATTTTGTCAGGTATTGATTGGGTCATATATACTACAAAAGTAACTAACACATGACTCATTCTTGCTCTATTTAACAGTAATTGTTCCATTTTCTTATGGTATTTTCAATAGTAGCAGTGAGATATTCATTATTCTGTATTTTTCTCTTTTTAACCCAATGGAGTAGTAAGTTTATGAAGGATGATTGTTTTAGGTACATATAGTGATGTCATTCTTACAAGCTCAGTTGGGAAAAAAAATAAACAGAAACTACTTTGTGCTGGTTTCACTTTCCTCAGCAGCATTCACAGCTATGTTACAAAAAGAACAGTATTTGTTAGTTGACTTTTGATATAGCAATGAGAGAAGCCACTTTTACTTCAATGTTACACTTGATAAATGGAGTTGTCTTGTGTCACTCTAACAATCCCTAAACAGGGATAACTACCATCCTGTGATTAATAAGATGAAACTTCTCTAGCAAAAATGAGGAGGAGCTACCTGGTTCATGTAGATGCTTTATAAAAATACTTTTTTGTTTGTCTTTCCAAAATCTGAGTTTTTGAGCTATTTACTAGATTAAAGAATCTGGATTAATTAATGAGACTTTGATATAAATGGCTTTTTTGATCTTTATCATACTAAAAGGTTTCTCTTTCTAATGTAAAAAAAGACGTTTCTTTGAAATTCATTTTTATTCATGTTTTTTTCATAACATGCCATTGGGAATCTTTAAACATGGACGAGTTAGTAAAATACGTCTTATATTATAATAAATTGTCCAATGTGGGTATCCAGAATCTTAGAGCAATGCTGAGATTTTATTAGTATATTTACTTGTACCTGAACTTAATAAGAACTTGCTTATTTTTCAGACCCAAAGCAATACCTGATATTTTATAGCATATGAGCTATAAAAATCTCAATGAAATTCCTTGACTTTGCAAAAGCAGCATACCACGGCATGTCTTCTTTATATTAAGTTTAAGTGTTTGAAATACTAAATATTAAGTTTTACTTCACTCTTTTTTTAACTTCTTCTATACTCTTCATCTGTGAATACATTGTTGATATATTTAGAAGTGTTTCTTCATGTGTGTCCCATATTGGTATGACTAAACTCATACAGTGAGTGAGATGCAAAGAGGAACTCTTTTTCCATTTGTGTATGCCATAACTTACAATTAAATGTGCAAAGAGCTTTACTAGGTATAATCTGATGCTGACACAAAGGAGAACAATTTGTGCAGAGAAAACGATCAGATGAAAGGAAAGACAAAAATCTTTCCATGCCTGTGGCAAGAAAACATACACCCAGAAGCACAAGATTCTTATTTAATGAAGGACCCCACACATGCACTGTGCTATGGTGAGGTTACAAGTTTGGCCCTGACTGGGAAAGGAAGTAATGTCCTCATTAGTGTATGCAGCACATCTTTGGCAGTCTGTATTCAAGATGTAAACTGGAAGTAAACAAAGGCTGTTACCATGGCAGAAAGGGTGTGTGTAGTCACCTACTTCAGAAATAGAGACAGCATATGTAGCGTGTGTTCATATCAGAAGCTGGAGCAGATGGATTTATGACACCCGGAGCAGTTAGGACCAGAGAACCCGAAGACACCCAGATTAGCCTGCTAAAGGAAGTTGGTGTGAAGGAAGAAACTTGCTGGGTGAATAAAGTGATTTAAAATACACACACACACACACACACACACACACACACACACACACACACACACACAAAATCTTTCTTTTTCACTTTAGAAGGGTTGCTTTGCAGGGATTTGTGGTGGCCACAGTCCATCATGAACATTAGCTATGACCTACTGTGCTTTCTTCATCTGTAGCTGAGCCTAACCTGGCTTGAGGTGCTTTACATTTTATTTTTTATGTTCCATGTACTTTACAGAAAAGAGACACAGAGAACAGTTGTTTTCATTATTTAATATGCCTACATAAGAACAAACTTTCTATAACTATTGTTAAATTTGAAGCTGTGTTGATCAAGTTTTTACTTTAAGGTATCCACAATGCTGTATCTTTTAAAAGAAATTTCAATAAAAATGTGTCTTTTATATAGTAAAAGATGCAGATAAATAGATAATAATAATAAGAGTTTTGCTGTGGTGAAAAAAATAATTTGTACATTATCACAAAAAGGACATTTACTTATCATTTGATGTTGTCTTCAATCATTAATAAAAACTGATTTCTCTTTTCTTGAATAGAGATGGTAAGGAAAAATTAGAGTATCAATATTATAAAACAAATTTAATCTTTAAAAAAGTGTAGCATAAACAAATTCAACATTTTAGCATTATTATAAATGGAAAAGTCTAAGTAATTTTTTTTCTTTTGTTTTCATTTTTTTCTATGTTATACCCTTGGTATAGATTCTATACATCACTATTAAAATAATAACATCAATGCATGCAATAACTGTGTATATAATGTTCCTTTGACTCAATATTCTTTGAACTTATTGACACATAAACTCAAGATCAAACTGTTGGAATCAAGTGTGTTATTCACATGAAAGCCGTTGTCCCAGAAGACTGGTTTAAAGAACAGGAGCAGATGGTGTGTGTTAAATTTTGCAGTTTGTTTGTTGTTATTCAAAGCTGCATTTCAGTGGTTGCATGCTTTACAATGAAAGTAAACTCTCTGTAGTCATATACAAATCCTCATTCTTCTAATGGAGTGCTGTCAGTAAGAAATTTATCTCAAAAGGAGATTTATTAGGTAAAATAAAACATTTTGAGCATTAATCATACCTTAGCCTTCTCTGGGAAGCTCTATAAAATAAACTCTCTCTGTTTATAATGTTTATCTTATGTTATTTTAATATTTTGCTATTGAAATTATTCATCTCATTATACATAATAATTTATTTATTTTTGTTTACCTGGAATATTATAAAGAGAAGAGTCCTGTATACTTTTGTGTTCATAATATCTTAATACCTGTATGTTACATGACTATAAATCCCTAATTATTTAACAAATGAGTAAAAGCAAATGTTTTCAACTTTTCTAATTAGGTGAGTTTGCTAAAAGTAACAAAAGGATTATACCTAGAAAACGCATTGAAACACCTTGGACTGGCATCTTGGAGCCCATTCCCTCCAGAGGAACACCTGACCAGTCTTGATGTTGGAATGAGGAAAGTGGATTTGCCTGGAGTGCATGCTGAACCTTGATACCTTGGGACGCTGGGACCTAATGCCCTTGCTAGGGAAGAGATAAAGTGATGGGGAGAAGAGCGAGTGACAGGGAGGGACAAGAGGGGGAAGGAAGTCTGAACAAGGGGATACATGGATAAAAAAAATCTAACTTTATTTATAAATAAAAAAATAAATATGACCCTTTTGAGACTAAAAGAAGAAGAAAATACATTAATGTTTTCATATGAAATTTATTGTTTATTTGGAAGCAGAAAAATTGAGATTTTTTTGCTTCTGAAAGTAAAACTTTAATCTTGAAAAAAGTAAAATGAAGTGGGGAATATAGGTAGTATTTTTTTCTTTACTTACATGCTGTGATAAAGTATTTTCAAGAGTTCCTCCATCATCTCCTGGGTCAATAGGAGCTTCCAGGATGAATAAGATTATGAAGTCAATTAGATTATTTGTGTAATTGACTTGTCTCAGTTTTTTCGTTTGCTTTTCTAAACCTGGCTGCTAGATTTTTCTAGTCTCTGTGTCATATAAAGAAACATAATTTGAATTATTTTTTTAAAAGATGCATGGCAATTACAGATAAACTTCCTCTAAATTTAGGTTTGTTATATTACTAATTTATTTAAACCAACATATGAAAAAATAGCTTTTTCAATTATTACTATAAATAGCATCCAAACAATGATTTGAGTTTTATAGTGTGTATCTGCTTACATTAAAAATAGAATTAACTTAAATTAAATTAAATCTTAGGGAAGTCAAATTGTATATTTGTAAAGAAATCAAATGATTACATAATAAATCTACAATTTTTCTCTTCATCTAGACCCCAATTTCTACCATAATATATTCAGGGACCAATTTTCTTTATTGAAATTTATTTACTATGGTTTTATTAAAAATCAGTTACTACTGGAAAAACATTATTTCATTCAAACTTATTATTTCTAATATTATTGTTTTATGGTAATGCTAAATATCATGATCATAATATGAATGGTATTACAACATAAATCTATTCAGTGTATTCCACCAAAAAGGAGCAAGAGCTTCTGAATCTTTGAGTGTCAGCCATAAATTTATGTAAAATTATTACATTGTAATATTTATAACAACCCATTGTTATTGGCTCTTTCTGAAGTTAATATAGTAGGGTTTTATGCATAGTACAGTAAAATAACCATATTTTTCAATTTTAAGAACATATTTAAGATACTGTTATTTAATTCTTTACGATTCTATTAAGAAGTAGGAATGATATATCCTCTTTGTGAACCCAGAAATGTGAGTCACTTCTCCCAGATAATGTAACATGAAAGAGATCTGAATGACTCTGAGACTATATTAGCAAAAATTCTCTTCAATTTTTACCTAGACACTTAGAACATTTAATTATGTTAGAAGTCTATGTAGCCTAATGTTAAATTATTATGAGAAAGTTTATGTCACAAGGAGAATCAACTATGTCATCAATTGCTTTATTTTGCTTTGCTTTTGAAATGGGTATCTTTTGTAATTCAATCTGGATTCAAACTCTCTGTGTAGGTTTATGACCTTTAACTGTTATCCTCCTATCTCACTTGTAAGAGCTTAGAATGCATGCTTTGTTTTAAGTGTTGCTTTCAACATCCTTTCCTGATAGTACAGTTAGTCCAGATACACAGAAAAGCCACCAGAGTATAATATCATCTTCAGGCAATAGAGTCATGCTCACATATTGAGTCTTCCTATCAAAGTCCCCCAGACATCAAGAAGAAAGGCAATCTAAATTATTAGTTATGATAACAAAATATATATACTATACTAACAAATTGGGGTAGTTTATTATACAGAATTAGGAAATGGAAAACAGTAATTTAGAGAAGCACCATAGGGCAGACCAACAAGTTAGATTTGTTGATATAAGTCATGTGATTTCCCAAACTCAGTGATATCAAAACTCATGTATTTTGGACTTAAATTGGAGACCATGGTGCCAAAACAGTTGTCAGCTAAACAATACTTTCTTAGACTTAATTAAGTACCTTTGGGAAGAATGGAAATATGTGCATTTGAACAGACCCTATTTCTTTTTTTGTTTGTTTGTTTGTTTTCCTTCTTTATTTATTTTGTATTTATCAAGAAAAACAGTAAAATGAATTTAAAATGCTGATAAGTTAACAATAACTATGAAGAAGATAAAAATCATAAGTATGACTTATCAAGGGTGATAATGCAAATAAGATTAATACACATATATTTACTTTGTGTTCGGCTTTCCCTCTGAATTTTTTCTTTTTCATCCCTGTATATACTTATTCAAGGACCCTTCCCCCTCCCGCCACATCAGGTCATTTTTTCTTCTCCACAACTCTCCATCCCTTCCCTGGGCAGGGAGCAGACAGTCCTATGGTCCCACTGTCCCAATAATGCTTAGATCAGTCTCCACTACTGGCAAATCCATATTTGTCCCCCCTCCCTCAAGAGTGAGTCAGGTGTTCC
The DNA here is from genome assembly GCA_004025045.1 of Sigmodon hispidus. Classification (NCBI taxonomy): domain Eukaryota; kingdom Metazoa; phylum Chordata; class Mammalia; order Rodentia; family Cricetidae; genus Sigmodon; species Sigmodon hispidus. The sequence continues at coordinate 105,967 of PVIH01005208.1, forward strand.
TGTAGTTGGAGTGGAATCTGAAGGGTCAGTCCAGGGTGTTTCTGATCCCAAGCTTGAACAGACCCTATTTCTATGGGTCCATACTTAGTCACTAACAATGGCGAAGTGAATATATTGTGCAGATGAATATGGACTCAGGAGCCACGTGGCTAAGATTTAATCTCATTTACAAATGTCAGAGATTTTTGACTTTGGCAGTTTATCAAATGACCCTATCCCCCACAAAATTGTATAACTTATATGATTGTATTAAGAAATAAGAAAACAACAGTATTAAAAGCTCCTAGAGTATATCTGGTTTAATTAAGCCATCAAGAAGCTTAGATTGCATCTTACATTGTTACATTATTACACTTACATTAATATATTTTTAATTGGCCATGAAAAGGAATGGAAGTAAATTTGTTTGTACCCTAAAGCATTCATTTCATCTAAATTAGACACTGGGTCTCGTGTGTGGTCAGCAATAATGTACTTAGAAATTCCGACTCCAGATGGGCTTACTTCAGATGTTTCCACAGTCTGTCTTGACTTAAGAATACATTGGGTAATTAGAGCCATGGATCTTTGAGAAAGTTTCTTCTTTTTCACAACTGTAATTCTCAGCCATTTGGCTTGTTTAAAATGGCTCCTAAGAACATAATGCTTTTATATGACCAGGGTAAAAAGAATCAGACTTCCAAATAAAATAACACTTCAAACACATAAAGTTTCATGTTCAAATACTGATTCAGGTCATTTTTGATATTTGTTTCTATCTAGGATCCTGGTCTAATCCTTCATCAAAAATCTTTTTCTATATATATAGCATTATTTCAAGATATTTACTCTTGGGAAACAACACAGTTTTAGTATTCCAATTACATTATAAACAAAACATTATGTATGAGTCAGTTTTGCTTATATGCCTATGAAATTATCTGTAATGCATAAGGAGAGTGTCATAGATTTCTCTTGTCTTAGATTCAAAATGTAGTATGGGTTAACTTCACCTACTTTCCATAGTGCTCAGATAGGACAATGGTTTGCATAGTTAAGTGCAAATAGTTCACTTTAGTGATTATTATGCTAGTCAACTTGTATTTTGAAATGATAGGACATTAATGAAGAATACAACTGTGGGGACATTTCCAGAGTATATTATCTCAATGCAGAAGAAGCTCTTTAGTAATCTTGTCAACTTGATGAAATTTAGACTAAACGAGAAGACAACCCTTTAGGCATAGCACTGGGATATATATTAAGTTAATCCCTTGACCTGGTTGATTATTTTGCTAAAATAATTTATGTGAGAAGGCTGACCTTAAATATAGATGGATCATTCTCAGGTAGGGATCCTGGAGTGTATAAATTGGGGAAATTTGCAGCAACATACATTCATCTTTATCTTTCTGCTTATAGATTCTGCTTAACAAATTTCTTCAAGATCCTACTGCATTGACATCACCTCCACAATGAACAGACAGTACCTGGAATGGTGAGCTAAAATAAGTCTTTTCTTCTTTAAGTTGTTTTGCAAGAGTATTTTATTACAGCAATGAGAAAAGTGATGTAGATATTTGCCTGGAGGTAGGTGACCATATTCATTAGCCTGGAAGTCCAGATTAAGTACAAAGAAAAGATGAAGGCACAGATTAAGTACAAAGAAAAGATAAAGGCACAGTATGCTAGGCAACCACCCTCTGACAACCAGGCACCATGATGCTGGCTGCTCTCCTCTGCCATGCCCTCCCCATCATGATAGGACGAATCTTTAAAATCTGTTAACCAATACCAATATTTCTCACTGATATTATTTTATTAACATTGACACTTTGTATTACCAAATACAATTAAAAGTTCATGTTGGCTTGGAGATTCGATATTTATTCATTCATAATTGACACAAAATTTAGTAAAAAATGTTCTAAGTTTTTATAAGAAAATAATCTCAGCATATTTTCACTACTGAAGAAAGAGTTAAATTAACAAAATTACTCTGTTCCAGGTCTGTGTGCAATCAAATGTTGTTTTACACTTGTTTCTAGAGGCATTAGTTTTCCATTTAATTAATCAATCAGGAAACTGTTGTGAAAGAGTTGTGTGTCCTAAGGAAAGTTATGTAATGTGTAGTAAATATATGACAGTAAATCCAGTTATATAATTAAAAAGTGGTTTTTATTCTTATTTGTATAATCTACCATTGTGTGAAGATACAAAATAATTCTAGCAAACATTATTCAAAGAAAGATATTGAATAATTTTTATGTGGAGAGCATATGAAAATGATTTAGAATCTTTACTTTGAAGGTATCATAGGCATATTAAAGTCATAATCATTCAGTTGGTTTTGAGCCTCTATATGTGTTTGGGTGAAGGTAACTCCTTGACTTCTGTATCACTCTACCATGAAAGAAACACAAGTACCTGAGATGCTTGCTAAGGACAATGTGAACATGAAATGAAGGGTACAATGTATACTGTGCTCATTAGAATGGATATTGTAACATTAGAAAAGAATACGATCACTAAACTGTTTCCTCTTCCTCCATTCTAGCATTTCCTTTTGGTTTCACATTATTATCATTACTAATTATTATTATTATTACTTTACAATAGCTAAACTTAAAATATTTAAGTTAAAAGTCTTTAGTGATAAGCATATTAGCTAACTAGAAACAGAATTCACATTCTTCTAAAAATGACTGATTAGCTTATATTTGCTGTAAAATGTAATATAATTTCTGGATTATTTTAAGATATAATATGATATCCTTTGGTTGATGGCTACATTATTTCAGGGAAAACAACAAGTTCTCCATGTATTCTTTTTGCAGCAAACTATGTGTAAATAATATGCATATCTATCAAGTGGACAAGGGATAGCACACAGGTGCTGGGATTCACGGTCCATTTACCTATAGGCTAATAATTTTATTAGCCTATTTTTTATGTATTTTAAATAGATATAGTCATGGGGAAGTTTTACATGGGATTCTGAGGACAAGAATTGTGGTATACCAAATATTTTTCTTTTTTTAATATCAGTAATAAGTTTCTCGGAGCTTCAGGATGTGTGTGAGTGGCCATTAGCTGTTCTATGCCTGCACATCATTCTAAAGTGGCTGTGTCATCTGGTTTCATCAGTGCCCACCTCTCTGCATTCAGTTCCCTTTCATGTAAGTAGTGAAGAGTAGCAATTTCTCCCAAGGTTGTTTGCTTAAAACTAGTGGTGGTTTCCCCACTTAGCTTAAAAACACTCTGAGTTACCTGCCCATTCTCCATCACAAAGTACATTTCATTGTGGACAACCTGAATTCAGCTCAGTACCAGATACAGAGCTAGTATTGGACATAGACTGATAAGCTCACTCATGAGTATATAATGCCAGCGCTCATTCTGTTATGTTTACAATTGTTCTCCTTTCATTTAATGCAGACGTATAATTTATTCATATGAATTTATAGAAAAAGATATAATTTCATAGCATTTATAAATAATTTTTGTTAACTAATGATAACATGTTCAGAGGTTTAATAGATTTTTAAATTGTACTTTCATTGTAGCTTACTGTATTATCAGCATTTTAGAGGATGCATGATAGATAACTTCATAGCTACCCTGGGGATAACATGAGAACCTGACTGAAATAAAACAGAACAAATCAACTATGACTACCCCATGTAGTGGAACGTACTTTACACCTAAAGAAAATATGGGAGCATAGTCTGGGGAACCAAATTAGTTTTGAGATAATTCAATTCTGCTTCAAATACTTATGAAATAAAATTTGTGCCAAATTGGACTAGTTACCTCTAACATCTAAGGTACAGGTGACTTCCTATAAGGACAGAAAAAAATTATTGTATTTTATACTTGTATTAAAATAAAACTGTCTACAATATTTATCTATCAATGGTATACACAGGTAACTTAAATACTTGTATTTCTATTCTACTTGGTAACTAATTGCTTTCACTTACACTTATCAAAGTAATAGAAAGAAAAAGAGTTGGAAGAGTAAGAAGCCGAGATAAGAGGTCAGATCTGAAGGGTCAGAGAAAATCCAAGCTAAAACATGCAACAGTAAATTTCCTTTAACAAAATCAATCTATTGCTTGTTTTCTGTTCTTTAAAGATGGATGTATTTTGTGCCTTTTAGTAAATTATCTATTCAATTTTACACCTGTCCAATTACTTTTGATGAGCTAAAAGCTAATTCAGAATACATTACCCAAAAAATGCTGCTAACAATTGTACAGTAGGGGGCAGCTTTGTACAGGTTTCACAATGACGCCACAGTTTGGAAATTTTGAGGGGTAAATATGTCAGAGTGAAAAAGGGCTCCCTGAAATACAAAGTTATATTTATAAAGAGATCACTGTGTTTATCAAATGAAATGTCGTGTATCAACCCACCTTTTTTACATAGATTTCACAATTACAGTTAATTTATTAAAAAAGCTCCTGAAAACTCCTCAAAGTGTGTTTCTTTTAACATTTTTTACCACAATCAATTTTGAATTTTAGCAACTTTAAACTTTGTCAAATAGATTTTAAGTATGTAGGAACTATAATAAAATATGATTATAAATAGAACAAGTGATAGAAAAACAAATAGAAATTTATATGTTAAGGTATGACCTATGAAAAGGGATATAGTAAATAAAATATTCCTAGGTTAAGTATCCCATATGTAATATTTAGATTGCTCAGTAAGGCAACTACAAAATTTATATTATGAAGAACTTATGGTAAATTATCTTCTTTGTTTACTGAGCTACGCTTAAGCTTAGAATGAGCCTTAGATTGAATAATAGTACCTAGGTATTCCAGAATAATCCCTGACATGATCAGATTAGAATAGTCATGTGGTTCTGGATCAATAATACCAGGCAACTGACAGAGCATTTAGAAATAAGATGATAATACAAAGGGTCACTCCTATTAATTAAAAAAATAGAAAAAATATGGTAGCATATTTCAGTACATCAAGTACTAGTAACTCCTGGGATTTCATTTTCATCATTAAAAATATTAAAGTATAATAACAATGAAAGGTTGAATTGTGAATAAAAAGTACAACTAATAAATATAAATGTAACAAAATCTCCTGCATCATAAATTTTGACAATTAATGTGATAGCCATGTTTAATATCTTAGTCAATTTTGTTTTACGAATACTAGTTTTATTATATATTTCTGAGAATTTTATACATGAAAACTGTATTTATGTCATTTTCTTTCGTCAAACACTTTACAATCCCCTTTTCCCTCAACCTAATTCATTATACTTCATTAATCAAATATATATGTGTGTATACAAATGTATATATGTGTGTGTATATTATGTATATATATGTGGGTGTGTATATATTATGTATATACACACATAAATCCCTCTTTGTTAATTTAGTACTGTTTATATGCATACATGTTTGGGGTGATTAGTTGGCATTGTGTAACCTATCAAAGTATTCCTCCCTGGAGAATATTGTCTTCCTTTTACATTCTCTTCTCCAGGGTAGCTTATTGTTTGGCCTGAGATTGAGCAGGTTTTGCAAGCTAAGCTGTCATAAATGCTGAAAGTTTATAAACGCTCCTGTGAGTTCAACTGTCTTGTTTTATTAGAAAACAAAATCTCCTTTAGTCATGTGCCATGAAGGCTCTGAGTTAAGGGCAAGAAGTGTAACACCTTATCATTCTTTTGAAGTGTAGCATTATTTGTTCATCTATGTTAATGAGCTTTCTCCCTGATCATGCAATCATCTAGACAGTGGTTGCATGTCTTCCTACATTATGGTAGAAAAGTGGTCTTGGGATTTCATTATATTTGTGTAGTTCCCTCCCCTGTGTTTCTCTCCCTTTCTTATGTTCTCTATTTCTCTCTACCTTCTTCATCAGAACTTCTGCTCTTCTGCAATTGTGACTATTGTTTATTGACCAATTTTTCTACATTTTTCTCATCCTTTATTGTTCCATCCTCTTGAACCACATTGAGTTCTTACATTATGTGAAACAAATCACTTGAGGTTTTATATGTTATTAGCACAAGTAATATTTTCTACTGCATTTGGTCATTTTACCTATATAATGCTGGCATGGTTGGTAACTATTAGCTCTAACTCATTTTGAAGGCTGAATATTATTCTACTAGATAATCACTTAGAGGTGGTGCCCAGGTCACTGAAGCAAGCCGAGTAACATTCCTGATTTCTATCTACTATATACTACAACAAATATTCCAACTTACAGCTTCCAAAGACTTTAGATTTTCACAGCTACCACTTGTAAACTGCGTGGAGAATTTCCAGTCTTTCAAAAAATATTTATTAAAATTTGATATAATTCAACTTACTTGAGAAATTAAATATAAGCACATAAATACTTGATTGCTAAATTTAATCTTTGGAAAATGAATAGAATGACATATACATTATATAACATTCTCAGATTTTGAGATTTTTAATGCATTATTATGAATTATATTGACCAATAGCATTGCATTACAGAACATTATTTATGCATGTATAACTTCCAGGATTTTTTAAGCATTTAAGTATGATTAATGATGTCTAAAAATCAGTGCTTTTATGCTTTTACTGCTTAGGTTTAACTTAATATAATGTGTATCAGCCATATATGTAGCAGGAAATCAGAAGCTACACATGTGAACATGTTGCGTCAGAGTGCTGGAGCAGAGCTTTGGAAGTAAAGCCCTCTGATGAAAGAGGCAGAAGAGGAAGCCGGGCTCTGACTCAGTTCCTGGATCTTAGCAGTTCCGGTGCGCTGCTTCCCCCTTTTCTCCCTTTTAACAAAACCCTGGTCTGTAAGTTATATTTGGATAATAAATATTACTTAATATATATCTCACGACAGGTCGATACAATAATACATATACTTTTCTATATTCAATGTACTTTATAACTTTAACCCATCCCCTTATCTCCTCCCCGGCAAGCACAGTAGGTCCCAAGGTCCCAATTTGGCTTAGTTCAGCATCCACTCCAGGCAAATCCTCTTTGCTCATCCCCACATCAAGAAAGGCTCAAGTGTTCCTCTGGAGGGAATGAGCTCCAAAGTGGCAATTCAAGGTGCTTCAGATCCCAAGCTGTTCAGTGTTTGTGGTTTGCAGTTTGAACACATTTTGCTTTTTGTTTAAAGTCCACTAATGAGTGAATACATCCCCTGCTTATCTTTCTGGGATTGTGAAACTTCACTCATCAGGATATTCCCCATATCCATTCATTTGCCTGCAAATTATAGAATAACATTGTTTTTTACTGGTGAGTAGTACTCCATTGTGTAGATGTACCACAGCTTATTAATCCATTCCTCAGTTGAGGGGCAACTAGGTTGTTTCTAGGTTCGTTTATTTTTTTCCTCTTTCTTTTTTTTTATTATGAATAAAGTCACAGTTTCTATCCATGTATATCCTTATTCAAGGTCTCTTCCCCCTCCCACCCCCTCAGGTCACTCCCTCTGCTCCACATCTCCCCATCTCCTCCACAGCATGGGCAGGAGGTCCCAAGGTCCCCCAACATTGCTCAGTTCAGCATACATTCCTGGCAGATCCAGTTTCCTCAGATCAACATCAAGACTGAGACATGTGTTCCTATAGAGGGAGTGAGATCCAAGGGGCCACTCCCAGGTGTTTCAGATCCAAAGCTGTTCAGTGTTTGTGGTTTGCAGCTTGGGCATGTTTTGCTTTTTGCTTTTTTTGTTTAGAGTCCATTAATAAGTGAGTACATCCCCTGCTTATCTTTCTTGGTTTGTGATACCTCGCTCAGGAGGATATTCTCCAAATCCATCCATTTGCCTGGAAATTTTAGGATATCATTTTTCCTTACTGCTGGGTAGTACTCCATTGTGTAGATGTACCACAGTTTGTTAATCCATTCTTCAGTTGAGGGCCATCTAGGTTGCTTCCAGATTCTTCCTATTACAAATAATGCTGCTATGAACATAGCCTTTGGAGTGCAAATGTGCATCTTTCGGGTATACACTCAGAAATGGTATTACTGGATCATTGGGAGATTGACTTCCACTTTTCTGAGAAACTGTCATACTGCATTCCACGGTGGCTGAACAAGCTTACACTCCCATGAACAATTAAGGAGTATTCTTCTTGCTCCACAACCTTTCCAGCATAGGCTGTCATCTGTGTCTTTTATCTTAGCCAATCTGACAGGTGTCACGTGTTATCTCAAAGTTGTTTTGATTTTCATTTCTCTGATGGCTAAAGAAGTTGAGCACTTTTTCAAGTGCCTTTCAGCTATTCATTATTCTTCTGCTGAGAATTCCCTTCTTAATTCTGAACCCCATTTTTTGATTGGGTTATTCAACATTTTGTGCTCTAGTTTCTTGAGTTCTTTATATATTTTACCGATCATTCGCTATCACTTCCCATTCTGTAGGCTTTCGTTTTGTCCGGTTGACAGTGTCCTTGGTTTTACAGAAGCTTCTCAGTTTCATGAGGTCCCACATATTGACTTTTTTTCTTAGTGTCTGTGCCACTGGTGTTATACTCATGAAGTGGTCACCTGTGCCAATTTGTTGGAGGGTATTTCCCACTTTCTTTTCTATCAAGTTCAGGCTGGTTTTATGTTGAGGTCTTTGACCCACTTGGATTTGAGTTTTGTGCAGGGTGACAGGCTCGGATCTATTTGCATTTTTCTACACACTACCAACTAGCTATGCCAACACCATATGTTAAAGTTACTATCTTTTTTCCATTGAATATTTTGGGCCTTTTTGTTGAAGATCACGTGTTCATAGGTTTTTGGGTTAATGCCCAGATCCTCAATCTAATTCCATTGATCCACAAGTCTGTTTTTATGCCATTATCAGGCTGTTTTTATTACTGTAGCTCTACAGTATAACTTGAAGTCAGGGATGGTGATGCCTTCTGAGGTTCTTTTGTTGAGCAAAATTGTTTTGGCCCTAGCTTTCCTTTTATTCCAAATGAAGTTGAGTATTGTTCTTTCAAGTTCCGTAAAATATTGTGTTGGGATTTTGATGGACAGTGCAATGAGTCTGCAGATTGCTTTTGGAAAAATTGCCGTTTTTACTATGTTGTTCCTACCTATCCAGGAACATGGGAGAGCTTTCCATTTGCTGATATCCTCTTGCATTACCTGGAGTGGATGCTGAAGTAAGCTACCTTGGGACCTTGGGAACTACTGTCCTTGCTGAGGTGGAGATAAGGCAATGGGGGGAGAGTGACTTGTAGGGCGGGAGGGGAAGGGCATTTGAACTAGGGGATACTTGGATAAAAAATGAAATTTTATTAATAATAAAAAATGAGAAAAAAGATAAGAAGAGATAAGAGATAAGCAGGAAGGACAGATTTTTTTTAAAAAAATCCTGTTTACTGTGTGTTTAAATATAGACTTAGAGAGAAAAAAAAACAAGAAAAAAGGATAGAAAAAGTTCTTTAAAAAGAGTACAAAAAAATAAGCCACACAAAGATGGAAAAGAGTGTCTGGGTACTCTGTGTTATTGTCTTCTCTTTAAGTTTTCTGACTGCAAAGGAAGTAATAAGAGCTGCTAAAAGGCATTTGATTATAAATGCTGCTAGTTTAACCCAACCTATATATTTTGTAAACGAGTTGACTTTAAAATTAGAACCAAAAGATATGCTAAAAAAAAAAAAAAAAAACTTTACCAGGTACCATCTCAATTCGTCCTTACTCTTTTTTTAATGGATCTTTGGATATCACATGTTCCTTGTCTATTTTTGTTAGTTTTTTTTCTTTTTCTTACTTTTTCTTCCCCCCCCTTTTGTTAAAAATAATTTCTTATATAATATACCCAATTACAAATTCTCTTCATCTACTTCTTCCAGATTCACCTTATTTTTCCCCATCTGTATTCACTCCATTTGTGTTAGTTACTACAAAAGAGCAGGCATCTAATAGATAACACAAAGTACAACAGAATTATAAGATAAAAACAAATACCTTCACATTAATGTAGGATAAGGTAAACTAACCATATGGGGAAACAAACCACAATAGATAATACATAAACCAGAGACCTACTTACTCATTAACTTACTCAGGTGTCCATAAAAAGAGTGAACTAAATTACTATGTGGGATATCTTTCTGTATGCTGAGAATATCGTTGCTTAATAAAGGGACTCTTTGGCCTATGGCAAGGCATCTTAGAAGCAGGTGAGAAATCTGAGCATAGATAAAGTAGAAGAAGTGTGGAGTCTGACAGAGATGCTGTGAACTACTGCTGAGGAGGAAGATGTAAAGGCATTCAGCTAAGCCATGGACCACGTGGAAATGGCAAGATATATTAATGGAAATGAGTTGAGTTAAAAATGCAAGAGCTAGTTAGCAATAAGCCTGAGTCAAAGGCAAAGGAGCATGTAAACAATATAAGACTTCGTGTGATTATTTGGGCTAAGTGGCAATGGGACTTTGAGCAGAATTGAACCTTGGAGCTAGGCCAGAAAGGCTGGCCAGAAACTACTTACTACAGAATTATATATGCAGAGAACCTGATGCAGACCCATGCTGGCGCTGGGCTTGCTGCTTCAGTCTCTCTTATTTCAGATGGGCTTTGATCATGTTGACTTAATGGCTTTTGTTTCCTTGTTTTCCTCTATCCTCTCTGTTTTTCTGTCTTTCTCTTCCTCTCTCTGTGTTTCTGTCTGTCTTTCTCATATGTGTGTGTATGTGTGTGTGTGTATATTTGTGAGTGTGTTCTTACATGCATATGTACGTGTGTGTGTGTGTGTGTGTGTGTGTGTGCGCGTGCGTGCGTGCGTGCGTGTGTGTGTGTGTGTGTGTGTGTGTGTGTGTGTGTGTGTGATGTCTGTCTTTTGGTCTTAGCATTTGCTCCCATCTGCTACTGGAGAAAATTTCTCTGATGATGGCAAAATTGATCTATGAATAAAATGGAATATCACAAAGAGTCATTTTATCACTGTTTTAAGATCATTAATATTTGATTTTACCCAAGGTCACAGAGCTCTCTGTTTTCTAGATCTTGATCACTCAGGTATGAATTTTACCTCATGGAGTGGGCACCAAAAGTTGGTTGGGTACTTGCACAAGTTTTGTGCCACCATTGATATAGCATATTTGGCAAGCAGAAAAGATTATAGATTGAAGGATTTGTGGCTATGTTGGTGTTTGTGTTTCTCTTCTTGTGACCTTCAGAGTAACTTTCTATACCAAAGATTCTAGAACATAAGTTTATACCTTAAATGTAGGTGCTTTCTTAACCACTCAATGTTTATTCAATTAAGTGTGTATGTTGTTCAGCAATGGTACTGGTCAGTTTGTGAAGAGGAATCTATTGTCTTGGCAAAAGCCTGAGTTATTTGGGGATATTAGTGGGATATTTGGCTAATAATTCCATTACATGTAATCCATTCCCAGTATTAGGAGCTTTATTTGGTGTCATGAGAAGACCTGTTGGGACTTTGTATCCATTATTTGGTTACTTCATTAGAATCACTTGTATATGTTCAAAGAATTTTCCACTGCATTATATTTTCATATAACCTCTCAAATGTCTAACAGTTTAAGAAATATGGAAACTGATTTATGTCACTACACAGACATACTCTAGAACTTTGGGGAACATACCCAAAGAACACTCTGTTTTAGCACAAAGACATTATCAACCACGTTCACTCTTTCTCTATTCCTAAAAAACACAAACCATAAACAAACTAGATGTCTGTCAACAAAAGAATGGACAAAAAAACTTACATTTACACAATGGAGTATTATTCTGCTGTTTAAAGAAGACATCTTGAAATCTGCAGCAAGTGAATGGAACTAAAATATATTCTGAGTGAGATAACACAGAAACAGAAAAGTGCACTGTATCAGGATATTAACCTTTAAATAAATTATAATAAAGCTACAATACATAGACCGAGAGAAGTTAGGTATAGATGAAGAGACTATAGAAAAACATGGTTCTCCCTGGAAGGGGGAGAAACAGGAGACGTTATGGGTGAACTGAGGCCAGGGAAAGGAGGATGAGAAGTAAAAGATCAGGTATAAAGGAAGCTGATGGAGTTGAGAAATAAATGAGATAGAGAAAGTTAATTGAGTTCTTTAAGTAACTTAGTAAGATAAATCTGTTGCTTTAAGAACTGAAGAAACGATTGCTTTCCAACACAGTAATTTTCAGTCTATCCTCTCTGTTACCAGACTTGGCAGCCAGACAAGGTTACATAACTCATTAAATATTCCCGTCAAACTGGTTTCTCTATTTCTCCCTTGTAGCACTATTTTTACCTTATGAAGACTTCCTATCAGTTATCCTTGATTTCCTCCACTCAATCTAAACCTTTCTTCTTTGTTAAACTTATTTCATAATCTTTCATAGTAATAAATATCTCTCAACAAGACACTTCTTCCTGCCTTTGCTCCAGTGTATTCAGCTGACACATATGTAATGCTGGTTAAATGTAGCTGTGTTGATAAATGGGGAATTAAAAACTGTAATTTATTATAAAATAGCTTTTTGTGTTGCTCATTCTAAACTCATAAGACTATATGTGTCATTATATTTTTCTAACATTTATTTCAGCACTATTTTTTATGTGTGTTTGTTCACTCTTATGGACTTTCTATTATTCTTCTTCTAAATTTTATTCCATTTTCTATTATTTTAATTGTTGAAAAGGACTCCAAAATCTTTCCTATAAATTTTCTACTAATTCACATTTCTACCAATAATTTTTCAGCTACTTTTTTCTGAATTCTTGCCCATGCTAATTGTCATACTTTTTTTTAGAGGTAGAAATTTCTGATGAAAGAAATTTTTCTTTGCAAACTTTATACAAGTACGTAAGGAATTCTAGCTATTTTCTCCCTTGACTCCTATCAATACCCTGTTCTTCAAAGAATTTCTCTTCATATTCTTTTTTTTTTGCTATTTTGTATTCTACTTTGTGACCACTGATTTTAATCATGGCAAATGTATGGCCATGTGTTTTGAAATATCCATTAAATCTTGTTGGACTCACTTTGAAAGTACAGTGTTTCTACCTCTCCTGGGTATAGCTAGTCTCAATAAATTTTATGCCTAAAATCTAACTCTTGTGGACCTTTTCCCTGTATCTCTACTACCTTCATTAAAGAAAAAGAGTCCTTCAGGAAATCCTACCAGCATGTGTCAACACAAGCCTATCATCCTGCACAAAACTTGAATCCAAGTGGAACAAAGACTTCAACATAAATCCAGCCACACTGAACCGGATAGAAAAGAAAGTGGAAAATACCCACCAACAAATTGGCACAGATGACCACTTCCCAAATATAACACCAGTAGCACAGACACTAAGATCAGCAATCAATAAGTGGGACCTCCTGAAACTGAGAAGCTTCTGTAAAGCCAAGGATATGGTCCATAAGACAAAACAACAGCCTACTGAATGGGAAAAGATTTTCACCAAACCTACAAGTGACAGAGGACTGATCTTGAAAATATAGAGAGAACTCAAGAAATTAGAGCCCCAAACCTTGAATAACCCAATCAAAAAAATGGGGTTCAAAACTAAAAAGGGAATTCTCAGCAGAATTAAAAATGGCTGAAAGACACCTAAAAAGTTGTTCAACATCTTTAGCCATCAGAGAAATGCAAATCAAAACAACTTTGAGATACCACCTTACACCTGTCAGATTGGCTAAGATAAAAGACACAGATGACAGCCTATGCTCGAGAGGTTTGCAGCAAGGGAACACTCGTCCACTGTTTGTGGGAGTATAAGCTTGTTCAGCCACTCTGGAATGCAGTGTGCTGGTTCCTCAGAAAACAAGGAATCAATCTCCTCAAAGACCCAGCATTATCACTACTGGGCATATACCCTAAAGACACACATTTGCACCCCAAGGGCATTAGCTCAACTATGTTCTTAGTGACATGGTTCGTAATAGCAAGAACCTGGGAGCAACCTAGATGCCCATCATTTATTTGAAGAATGGATTAACAAACTATGCTATATCAACACAATGGAGTACTACTCATTAATAAGAAAAAAACGATATCCTAAAATTTGCAGGCAAATGGATGGATTTGAACAATATCCTTTTGAGCGAGGTATCATAAACCCAGAAAGATAAGCAGGGGATGTACTCACTCATTAGTGGACTTAAACAAAAAACAAAAAAAGCTGCAAACCATAACCACTGAGCAGCTTAGGATCTGAAACATCTTGGACTGGCAACTTGGAGCCCATTCCCTCCAGCGGAATACCTTACCCAGTTTGATGCTGGGGTAAGGAAAGCAGATCTGCCTAGAGTGGCTGTTGAACTAAGCCACCTTGAGACACTGGGAGGAGACAAAGTGATGGGGAGAAGAGAGAGTGACTGGGAGGGGCCGGAGGTGGAAGGGAGTCTGAAGAAGGGGATACATGGATAAGAAAATGAGACTTTACTCATAATAAAAAATAGAAAAAGAGTCTTTGAGAGATGTCTGGAAAAGTTTTCCTTGTTTTCTACTCCAGAAAATATTCTTCAGTACCCTCTAATTGCATTGCAACAAAGAAAACACATGTATTTATGTAAAAATATCGACTACTTTTCATGTCACTGAATTTGATTGTGAATATTTATTGTTCATCTTAAAAGTAATTCCTACATAATTTGAAGGAATTGTGTGTGGCCTTTTTCATTATGCACTTTTATTTTGGTATCCATGACAACAACATTTTCATCTTCTTCTTCTGTATCTTTATGCAGGTTTCTGTTTCTTTACATAATTGCTAAATATTGAAGTTTTAAATGTATCTGTCTTCAGTATAATGATATCTATCATAGAAAATAGCTACTCCTTGTGTTACTGTATCACAGTTTGTAATTTTACACTTATCTACCTTCATTTCTCTAAGTCATAAATCCAGAAAGGGAAGCAATACTTTTCTTGTCATTCAGCTGGTATAAAGTGTTTTGTACTATAGTATATTTTGTTAAATAGTTCATCACCATCTATCTATTCAATGTATCATTATGATCATGTAGATATCTGTAGTTATTGCTGGATAAGATATAATTCAATATTCTGCTATTTTAGAAAATTTAAAAATAATATAATTTGTGAAATACTTATAAAATTTCCTTGAGTACTGGTTGTCTTCTCATCATCTTTTTTATTTCTTGAAAAATTAAATTAATATTGAGTGAATAGTAATTATAGTTTAGTGGTAGAAGAGTGATTTGATACCTATGAATCCCCAGGTTCAAATTCTAGCACTGCAAAAAAAAAAAAAGTCAAAATCAAACCCCAGATTTTCTCAAATACGTGAAATCTCACAGCAAATCATGGCTTTTACTTTAGTTCCAAAAGTTTGCTGCTATTTGTCATTATTAACTGACAAATTCAAACAGTCAATAAACATTGGTTTGCTCAATACTAGAATTATGTGGCTACATCTGTTTATCTATGTATTTACCTTCAAACAGTTTAAGATGTCAAGACATGAGAGAGCTCATTAAGACAATATTTTTAAGCTTCACAAAATATTATGTTTGATTATATGACTGATTTTAAAATATAGCTTAATTTTAATTTATAATTAAAAATTTTGTATAATATTATAATCAAATAAATGTAGAGAAAGATGTACAAAGAGGATACCATATTAACTTTTATTATAGACCAAATTTATACCTTGAAGGCCAACTATCAAAGTACTTAATATTACTTCCATTTACAAAAATTACTTATTAGGAATGGGTGACTCAAACTGCCAAAACATTGTATGAAATATATCATCATTACATATGTACTTATATGGAATACATAACAATTTTTTCTTCTTATAATTATAAATAAAGAAAATTGGTCCCTAGAAATGTATCCAAAACCTAAATTATTTTATAAAATGCTGGAGAGGATTAAATCTGATGAAACAATACAATTATTAATAATAGTTATTCATAACTACTTGAGAGCAATGACCCTTTAATGACCACATAGCAAAGCTATGCACATGCTTTCATTATCATAAAAATTTTTAAGTAGATTTTTTGGAAGTTCATTTCATTTGCTATTCTCATTTTAAAAAGCTAAAAATTTGTTCAAACACATCTTTTGTGATATGTGATCAACACCAAAAAAATGGGCAGAAACTACTGCTACTACAGTACTTAAAACCTTGATATTTAACATGTCCCTTAGTAACATAGGATTAGATTTGTCTATGCTGCCCTTAGAAAAAGAAAATAATAAGATATCAGCAGTTCTTAGAAATTCAAGCTTCAAGTGCTTTTATTTATAAAATTGAAAAGCAGAAAGGAATGCTTCTAATGTCAATTTTTCTTCAAAGCAACCCAAGTGAAATTTTCATTGTTGGTCCCTGGACATCATTTCAATGGTAACTGATGACATCATCAGCTATAAAAATCTATGAATGGAGAAATCACATTATGCCATGAATGAAAAATAGCTGGTAATAAGAGTATCTATAACATGAGAAAGCAAAATACAGCTTTAATGCAAGAATTAAAGCAGGAGATGCTGGCATATTATAACTATACTTACTGCTTATGCTAAACTGTTAAATATCAGTTGTTGTTTATCTATGAACTACTGATGGTTTCCCCACACTCCCCCTCCAATCCCATTGCCCTACTAGCAATTCTTCAGTTGTTTTAATTTTTTTTTGGACTCCACTCATATGTCACTTTGTTATTGTCAAAAGTGTTAAAAAACAAAGGAAAGAAAGCAGGTCTGGCAGTCATCTTCAACCTGAGAATCCTATGTTGATCTGTTAATTAAGCTTCAGGAAATTCAGTTGTAGGGATTAGTTTCAGGACTGTAGAGTAGAATCCGAAAAGCTTTGAATAGATTTGAGAGGCAAGAAATCAAAAAAAGGAAGCCACTATACAGTAGAATCCTGAAAGGTTAAAATAGACATGAGAACCAAGGAATGAAAAAATGGAAGCCTTGACCATTTTTCTTGGAGAGATGTGACTGGTTGACCTCAATAGGCTCTCATTGGTGGCCAGTAACTAATCTTTAAAGAAAAGAATTACTCCATGCTTTGTCAAGATGGCCAAGGCATGTATTTAATGCAGTTACGTTATAATAACATTTACAGTTTACAATATTTTCAGGACAAATTGAATTAACATGTTTCACCATTCTTTTTATTTGAATCTGAATGTACATTGAATGAGAGATCTATGGCAGTGTTTACACCACATAGGAACTGAAAAAAATGTCAGTACAAAAAGTCCTGTCCAGTTTTAGAAGTTCTTATCTTTAAAAATAATATCTGAATCCGAATAGTTGAAGCATCAATAAACTATATATCTATATATTTATAAATAGGTATATATGAATATATATATATATATATATAGATGTTTGTCTGAAGATTTTTTTAACTTATTACCAAAAAGTTCTAGGTGATAAATACGTTAGGCATTGAAAAAAAATTATTGTAACTTGAGATCAACAAATAAAACTAGTATAGTAATAATCCCCATTAGAATAACACATCCCCTATTTTATGGATATATCCATATATATATATATATATATATATATATATATACAATATACAAGAGGATTCTAATCTATTTCTCTTTAAAGACAATCTTTTATTCAATATATTTTTCTAGATAGCATTTATCTATAGCCAATCCAGCTACAAATTTTGTGTAGCCTAACACTAAAGACAATTAAAAGCCCAGTGCTGAGAAATGAATGAAGTGCCTTTTCATGGATTAATCTATCTGTCTATCTATTTATCTATATCTATCTATCTATCTATCTATCTATCTATCTATAAATTTGCTTTCCTTTTTTTGTTTATATCTCTTAGGCAGTAGAGGTCTTTATTATTTTATGTGTTTCTAAGTTAGAAAGTATTTATTTTAAGTAATTAGCATGAATTTTATATTTCATAAAAATAATTATTACTCCAATATAAAAATAATTCATTTGCAGGAGCATGAAAATTATTAAATTATTCTGAGTTTGTGTACATTCTATTATTTAATTTGCCAATGTTTTAGTCTTAAAATGCTGATGGAAATAAGCTCAAAACTTTTGTAATTCATGTATTTATGTCTTATAGACTGTGTCCTTGCCTTTACAGAAGCTTCTCAGTTTCAGGAGGTCCCACTTATTAATTGTTCTTAAATGTCTGTGCTACTGGTATTGTATTTAGGAAGTAGTCACCTGTGCCAATGCATTGGAGGGTACTTCCCACTTTTTTTTCTATTAAGTTCAGTGTAGCTGGGTTTATGCTGAGGTCTTTGATCCACTTGGGTTTGAATTTTGTGCAGGGTGATGGGTTTGGATTTGTTTGCATTTTTCTACATACTCCCACCCATGTATTGATGTATATACTTGATATCAGTATTCTTTTTCTTTGGATATCTGAGTAAGAAATAATTATTAAGTAGAAAGAAAACCTATGTATTTTTTTCCATAACAGCATTTTCTGAATAAAAGGTGTGCCAAGACTGTCATTGACTAGTATTCATAAAAATGCTAAAAAAATACTATGATAAGATCAATTGATCTCATGCATTTTAAAAATTATCAGTGTCATGGTTTTTCATCTCAGCAAGTTTTGGTGCAAGTATAAAACAAGTAAGTTACAATTATCACTTATCTGGCTTTTGAATTGGTGGATAGAAAACACTTACACCTAACTCTGAATGTCTCTAATATCAAAACATCAGGTGTCCAAGTAATTCTGTTCAGTGTGCCACAGCAAATGAGCCAGTAAATATATCTCCCTAGTTTATGCCTATAGTCGCTAGTGCCAAACATTCAATTTCATTCAAAAATAACATTATTTCTATTATTTTTGTAAGTACTTTGGGAGTTTTTATATAAATTGTTTTAATAATATCCATCTCCTTCATTCCATCTCATCTCAGATTAATTCTCCTTTCTTTCTCTCCCAACCTTTTATCTTTTATTTTTAAATTCCTCCATTTCTAATTTGTCTACTCAAATTTTGTGCATGTGTGCTCTTCTACTGTAGTATGGATGAATTGCCATGTGCTACACTCAGGAAAAAGTGATTCTGTATCTCCAAACATCGAGCAAATTTTCTATATCTAGTAGTGGTATTTTGTGCTTGTTTCCTATATTTATATAAGAATTTTATCTACTTGGGAACTTTAGAAGTGCTGTGAATGCTGTTGCAACTGCTGTGAGTATATATATACAGCTGTCCTGCTGTGTCCAGATGTTTCCATGTAGTCATCAATTTTTTATGCCTCCTACACACTTGTGAAGTCATCTGTGAGTCTGGGACTTAGGTAATATATCTGCTTTAGTTAGGGCGGGGCATTCTGCTGTCTCGTATTTTGTGCACCTTGACCAGTTCTAAGCTCTCAGTGGTAATCACCATCTATTATAAATAAAAGCCTCCCAGACGATAGTTCAGAAATGTTTCCATATTCATTTCATTAAAATTATTTAGTGTGTCTGTATGTGTACATGTGTGTGTTCAGTAGCAAACACTTGTATATCTCCTAAGTCCCTACATAACATTAGTAAGAATTTGAAGATAATGGTTGATGCACATTTAAAATTAAAAATGGCATGCTTTATGCATAGAATTATATTTTTCTATGGGGTAAGCTAAAGTATATTTTAACAAAACATTGTGTTTCCACTGCTCAGCTGTCAATATGAGTTATTCATTTTTGTCTTGCATCTTTTGGGTACACAGTAAGTCCATTGATGGCTTTAAAATCCATTTTCTGACAGGTGTAAAGTGGTATCTCAAAGTTCTTTTGATTTGCTTTTCTCTGATGAGTAAAGATGTTGAGCACTTGTTCAAGTGCCTTTCAGCCATCTGTAATTTTTCTGCTGAGAATTCCCTTTTTAGTTCTGAACCCCTGTCAGAATGTCTAAGATTAAAAACACAGATGACAGCCTAAGCTGGAGAGGATGCAGAGCAAGGGTTGTTGGTGGGAGTGTAAACTTGTTCCGCCACTCTGGAATGCAGTATGGTGGTTTCTCAGAAAACTGGGAATCAATCTCCCCAAGGATCCAGTAATACCACTCTTAGGCATATACCCTAAAGACACACATTCGCACCCCAAAAAGCATTAGCTCAACTATGCTCATAGCAGCATTATTTGCAATAGCAAGAACCTAGAAACAACATAGATACCCCTCAACTGAGGAATGGATTAACAACTGTGCTACATCTACACAATGGAGTACTACTCAGTAGTAAGAAAACAATGACATCCTAAAATTTGTGGGCAAAAGTGTGGAATTGGAGAATATCGTCCCAAGCGAGATATCACAAACCCAGAAAGATAAGTAGGGGACATGCTCACTCATTAGTGGACTTTGAAAAGAAAAGAAAGGAAAAGAAAAAAAGAAAAGAAAAGAAAAGAAAAAAAGACAGATGTCATTGTATACTGTGGTGGAATGTTCTCTGTACTATGTAAATAAATGACTGTTTGGACCCATGCAGGGCACCGTAGAAGTGGGTGGAGAATCAGAGGCAGCCAGGTAGGAAGAAGGGGTGGAGTTTGCCAGTCGCCATCCGTCCCCCGAAGAAGAAGCATGTAGGAATTCAGGTGAGCCACGGGCTGCAAGCCACGTGGTGGGTAGATTCACAGAAATGGGTTGATTTAAGAAGAAAGAGCTAGCTAGTAATGTGCTTAAGATATGGGCCAAGCAGTGTAAAGTATATAAGCGTGTGATTCATTTCTTTAGGGGGACAAAAGCCGCGGGTGCGCGAACCAGGTTCCAAACCGGCGACACACGTGTGCCAGGTCATAAATCTCCGGACCCATACAGGCCGGGAAAAACATACTGCAACAGATGGCTTCCCAACGTTGGGCACGAACACCCGCATAAAGCCTGAGAAAGTTTAAAACGTTTTTTTGAATTGCGTATTTGAATTGATTTATAGTACAGAGACAGCGTGGTGTTCAGGCAGGAATTTAAAAATGGCGCGTCTGCGGCACACAGCTTAAACTCATACGTTTTACGACAGGATTGGCACAAGTGTGATTGATTTAAGGTTTCTGTTTATACTAACAGAAAGGAAACAGTTTAAAAAGGTTTTTCTCGTAGCAGCATTTCCTGAGCCTGCTCTTTGCCGACAGCAGCAGAACGGCAGCGGGCTCCTCCGCCATATTGAAAAGCTGCCAAGAGGGGCGGAGTCAGCAATTAAAGTGATACAGGCATTTTAAAGCTCTTTGGGTTAGAAAATGAGTAAGGATTCTCAATAAAACAGATTTAGACTCTCAAAACCTCTAAACGGGGTACAATGTATGTAAAATACGCATAGGCTTCAGAGAGAGAGAGAGAAAAAAGAAAAAAGGGTGAAGAAAACCCTTTAAGAAAGAGAAATAGAAATAAAGATTTTTTAAAAAAGGCCATGTAAAGATGGCAAATAAACAGAGAGTCTGGATTATGTTTGTTTTGTTTTCTTTTGATTTTTTGACTTTAAATGAGCTGACTGCAGAAACATGGTTGATTGCTGGGGCTGCTAAATACATATACTTTAAAGATATTTTGACTTTGAAATCTGTTTATAAGAATATGTTGCTTGGGAAAAGAGTTTCTG